>JAAVTZ010000154.1:0-68889 GCA_014898835.1 Fusarium lateritium
AAGCGTAGATAGCTATTAATATATAGGTCACTAGAATTATAATTATGTAGCTGGGGTTGATTTGAAAAATCTTCTTTTCATCCGATTCTATTTGTCTAGCTTTTAAGGTCTATAAATTATTCCCACTTGCCCTGCTCATCGAACTTGACCCGCTCTCCGCTGAGCAGCGCATGCTGAAGGGCACGACCAATGTTCATAACCTGCATTCCTCCCTCAATGGGCAGAGGCACAGGCTTATCCTGGAGCACAGCCTCGGTAAACTCATTAGCTTCCAATGCAAACGCATCCTCAAATCGCTGCCAGTACTCGGGTTGGACCTCGTGTCGGATTCCTAGCCGGTCGGCGAGAACCACGTTGTTGGCCTTGGGGACAACATTGACTGAGAGCTTGCCCGTCTTTCCAGTGATTTCAGTACACACGTCGTGTCCGTGGGCTTGAGTTCGAGAACAGTAGAAGTATGCAATCTTGCCGCCCCAGAACTCGACTACGCCGACGGCATTGTCAACATCGTTAAGTTCCTTTAGCTCAGGGTGGTGTTGGAGTGTGCCGGCTGCCCAGCAGGCTTTGGGGATGGGGTTGCCGAGGTACCAAAGAGACAGGTCAATGTCGTGAATGGCGCAGTCGACAAAGATGCCGCCGTTGCGGGAAGCATAACGAACAAAGAAGCCTGTCTCGTCTAGAAGATCGCAGGTGTTGGAGCGAACCATGAAAGGCTCGCCAATGGCCTTATCATTGTAGATCTTGGAGGCAGCATCGCGGTATGAGGCATCAAAGCGACGGGAAAAGCCAGCCATGACCTTGAGGTGAGGGTTCTTGCCAGCAGCGTCCACGACAGTTTGGGCCTATCAGACCAACAGTCAGTATGAGGGAGATGTTAAAAATTATCGAAGTAATCATACCTCAGCCATATCAGTACTCAATGGCTTCTCGCAAAGAACATGAAGTCCCTTGGCAATGGCAGATAGAGACTGGCTGGAGTGAACGTCGGTGCTAGTGGAGACCCAGACAGCCTGGAGTCCAGAGTGGTTGAGCATCTCGTCGTAGTTTTCATAGACAGCGATACCAAAATCCTTGTAGTCGGCGTTGTTCTTGGCCCAATCAACTTCATGTTGAAGAGAGCTACATACAGCAACAACTCGAGCACGAGGGACTCGGTAGAGCAGAGTGTGGACGTGTCGCTTGCCCTGGTTCTGTGTCAGTTGAGCTGGCGTAAAGTTCTGAATGAAAAATGTTTACCATGCGGCCAAGGCCAACGACAGCGATGTTGAGTGGTTGGGTCATGATGCTAGATGTGTATAGAGGTGTATATAAAGAAGGGATGCTGTGGCTTTGAAGAGGCTCGGTTGATTGAAGATGGAGGATGATGAGCACTTGTTGACGGGAGGAGTCCGGCTTCTTTATACCTGATCTCATCTCTTTTTACTTTCCAGATCTGTGCAGATTTCTATTGCATTCATCTTGCGAACTATCTCCGAGCATCTTGAAATCTCAATATGCAGACCATCTGCGTTTCATGAACGATTCATTACTTGTTTGGGTAATTCTCGGCGATAAACTTCTCGCTGCGATTGCTTGATCAGGTAAGCGCTCGGAAAAGACTGCCCAGCTGAGTACTCTAGCTGAAAATAACCAATCAAAGCACTACGTCTTTTGCCTTCAATTGGCAGGATCGAGCGGAGTCGCGCAAACTTACCATATTAGGCTCGCAAAAATCTCATGCCAACAGTAAAATTAAGAGTATATGCGTTGAAGGATCATCACTATTGACATTTTTAGATCACAAGATCAAAGCCCCGGTTCAAATCAGTTGGTTTGCTTCTTTTTGTAGGATACGGCAATTTCGCACAAGTTTCTGACGCTTGGTGGGAACCCTTCCAGTAATGCTGACCTTTTCTACAGCACTCTTAATGTGGAAACCTATTTATACATAGAAGTGGGATTGTCTCGTCTTGAGGATATACTCTGATATTAATTCAATACAATTCTTATCTCTAGTTACATCAGTGCTCTTAGAGCCTTCGGGACTGGCCACGCCTGGCAATCCTTGAACATCCTCACCGTACTCTTCAAAGCCTCCCTCTCCCAGGGATCAGTAAAATAGCTGCTATACAGCTGGACAGCCAAAGCCGCGCTCACGAGAGCGGGTTGTGTGTCCGGATGTTGGACCGCCGTGCCACAGACTTCGAGAACCAAGGTTCTTACCTCTTCTTCGGCTTTGCGATAGGCGGTGCGTACATCATCAGATCGTCTGCTACGAGTCAGCGATCAGACATCAATGGGATCAATGGGGCACCTTACGAAAGAAAAGGTGACTCTGCAACCAGAATCATCTTTGCTATCATCATATGCTGCATGCCGGTGAGTGCGATAGGCGAAGCATACCACATCGTGGGAAACACCTCTCCCAGTACTCGATCTGGTGGTCGAGATAGAATGGGGGCGAATCGGCCGACAATAGATTGATTAAGATACTCTTCCTGTTTCTTGAGTTTTTCTAGTATCGAATCAGCAGCCATTACTTCAGTACCATCAAATGTGACTGCACTCACGCCATCCACTCTCAGATTTATCCTCAAACAACCACTTCGTAACCTGACTCGTATGAAAGATGAGTTTGTTCGCTGGAGATATATCCGCCCACGCAGTCGGCGGTTCCACCATCTGGGGTGAGTATCCTCTTCGAAGCGCATAATACACTTCTTGTCTCAAGGCTATCCAATAAGAAGCATTTAAAAGTTCCCTATGGTGAACCAAGTCATCTGATGTCAGACTTCGAAGGACAGCGTTGAGGATTGCAAGGAAGTTAACACTCTCATCCGCTTGGGCGTCGACGGCGGCGTCTTCATGTTCTTCATCGTCTAGCTCCTCAAATTGTCGGAGTATCACTGCCGTCGTGACGATTAGTTCTCGAGTTTCTCCGTCTTGCGTTGTGTGGAATTCTTTGAGGACGGGTATGCATTTTAGCATGTATTCGACTGCGGAGCCAGGACTAAGATTGGGCAGAGGCTGGCCGCGATATACTATTCCTTGAGAGGTTTTGTACTTTTCAACGCGACATATGCGGCGAGCTGATACAGCAAGGATGGCGTTGAGGAGTGGAGGATATCGTCGTGCCCGTTCTGGTACAAGGAGCTGGTATCGCCGTTGAGGGTCAACCAGATCAAACTGAATGAATGTCAGTATTTTTATGCTTGGTGTAAGTTTGATTTATAACTTACCCAATGAGATAGCTCCTCGATGTAATACCGCAGGAGACACGCTTCTTGGACGCCCTCTAATGGCAGATCTCTCTGTTGTGGTGGCTCAAGGCTGTGCAATAAACCACCCCAAGATGGGCCTCTCTGAGAAAGTACTAGAGTATTTTGAGAATGTTGGCTTTGAAAAGTCGGTAGAGTTGAGTGACGTATTTGACCATCGCTCTGCGGTGACGGGGCCAGACCGTCCGATGTTGTTGGATGAAAGAGTGATGAACTGCTTAGAGGGGAGTCCCTCAAGACAAGAGGGTCGCTTGACACGGTTAATGGCTGAGATATCACACTGGAAATCGGGTTGGTCCTTAGATCACTAGAGACGTTACTAGTGATTGTTGATGATGGCGATAGGCCCGTGTCGGGTTCATCCCTAAGAGCTATTCTTTGTGTAGCACGCCGAGGGCCCGTTTGCAGACGGACTATATCCAAGTTAGTCGGCATAAATCTGCCCTTTATATAGTCTTCCTATAAGAGTTCTTACACTCTTTAGCGCTACTATTGACCCAGCTCTGAGTACCCGAAAACTGGGCGTCGTACTTTGCCGAAGAGCCATGTCTGAACTGTCGGTTTCGTCCTAACCGGACACAATCAAGTCCTTTGTTTCGACACCGATGGCATTTGGGGGTGTCATCATCACCTATAAGTCGTACCAAACAGTATCGTCAGTCATTCGTGCCCGTCAATAGGAGCGAGTAAGATGTGCGTACATTTTAAGTGTTTGCCTGAGGTTTCCAACCACGATTAGTCATCTGACACTCTGCGTCACGAGTCTTCACTTTGCCTACTTTTGCATTCTGAACAAGGGTTCTTTAGTAAGGGCATGCCTTAGCAGCTGGTGGTCGTTGAGTTGCTGGTGGTGAGTTAAGGCGTTATGGAAGAAAACAGCAAGAGTCGGCGATTGTGGAACTCTTTGACGTCGCTGAGGGGTCAGCATGGTCAATCGGCCGCACTTGCCTAAAACGGTTTAACCAGGTGCTGAAGTATTGTCTATAGGGTAGGTAGTTCTGGTCCAAGTATTATCACTGTAGTTAGCACTTTAAGCAAAATATATAGAACTTAAATAGCACTGAGTTCTTATAATGCTATTATTTATATAGCTATATAGTTCTACTATAACCCATCGTTTTGAGTTCCTGTATTTGATTCGTAGGAAGAGCTTCAATTCTGGCGGTAACTACAAAAATGAGAACACGAATTAAGCGCAAACATTTCTGTGAGTAGTGAATAGCGTAGCTGGATTCAGTGCCTTACACTTGCAGCAGACATTCAATACGAATCTTATCAGAACTTAGACCTTCTCTTTCTTTAAGCATTTTGCAGCTAAAATTATAGCGATACACCATCCAGCTTTTTCTACTCAGGGAGGCTGTACCGCGAGTCCACGACGCATTGGTTCACTTCAGCTGTGATAATTTCATTAGACCAGCATTCCACGCTCTGCTAAACCTCAGACAACCGTTCGCTTAAAAATGTGATATGCACAAAACTACAAATCAAGCTCAGAAGTCTGGATTTAGCGCATGTATTGAGAGAAATCTTAGTTGGTAAAGGGAAGCTAGTTTAAACCTCCAATTACCTAACAAAAACCCTCTACTCCTGGAGTGGACTAAAGTGATAGATTGTTTTCCAGTTGATAATATTGCAGCTTATTAGAGTCCAGCCCAGCGCAGCCCAGCAGAGCAGCTAGCCGCCCACATAAAATAACGTACGATAACAGGCTACTCAGCCGCGACTTTGCAATTTTAGATCACGGAATTTTAATGTGATGGCGTCGCATAAGAACACTCTTTTGGACGATCATAGGGCTGCTAATGTCAATAGTTGCTCAATCCCCTGCGTTAACATAGCGACTAGGTCGAGCTAGTACAAGCGAATTTCCACCTCTCAACTTTCAGCTGCCAAGAGTCCAGCAGAATTGATTAGATTATCGCCAAAATCATTTCGAGCCGCCTCAATAGTTCCTAGTAATGCTAAACAAAGACACCGCCACTATATCCACTTGGTAATTTTTGATTGAAGAAAAGAAACAGAAGTGGAAATCCTTAAAGACACCCGAGCCAAGACCATATGCTTGGCAAAGCTGCATTAACAAGAAAAAGAGCTGTCCTCCTTACATTGCCAGGACAAAGCTTTTGAGCTTCCCTCAATCGTTCATCGGTCCAATCCACTGGCATTGTCGCTCTTTTTTTCTCCTTACCATGATTTCACACGTAAAGAGCCTGGTGGCTGCGCTGGCACTCGTTGCAGTGTCAGGAGTTCAAGCAAGCCCTTGCAGGCCAATTAAAGCCACAACAAGTGATGTGACGATCGCCTCTACTACCGGCACTGCATTTACACTGTCTGAAACTCAAACCTATTCGAGCGAAGGCGAATCCTCTATCACGACATCTGCGTCTGGGAGTGCGGATTCTTTTGTTACTTCGCTTATTGTCTCGTCAGCTGAAACGACCGAGGCATCCACAACAGACAACACATCATCTGATAAGTCAGACTCGATATGGACGACTGTCACTGCTACCGATCGCTTCTCGACTGAAACTGGGTCTACCTCAACTGATTCTGTTATGAGCGACACTGCTACTACTGGTTCCGCTTCAACCGATACGCTCCTAAGTGAGACTATTGCATCGTTTGCTCTCCCAACGGACAGCGTCACTACCACGACGGACACTACCGCTACCGAAACTGTTACCGACACTACTGCCGTCACCGAAGTCACTACAACCGACATCGCAACTGACACTACGACTGCCGATATTGCTACTATCACGGAAACTACCATAACTAACACCATGACTGGCACAACCGCAACTGATGTTACGGCCGAAACTGCCACTACCGATACCACGACTACCGACACTACCACCGTCACAGGAACCACTACAACCGAAATCACAGCTGATACAACCACGACGGATATTACCACTACCAACACTGCTACTGTGACAGAAGCTACTACAACTGACACCACAACTGGCATAACCACAATTGATACTACAACTACCGACGCTGCTACTATTACGGAAACTACTACAACTGAGATTGTAACTGGTATAACTACAACTGGTGTTATAACCGCCACTACCACCACCACTGAGGCTACAACTACCGACATCACTACTGGAACAACTACAACTGATACAACCACAACTGATGTGACGACCGACACTGCTACCACCACTGAGACTGCGACAACGACTGCACAAGACGCCGGTCCAACACCTGAATTGTGCGACAACCAAGGGTTCGAATGGGCATATTATGATAACCCAGGAGATAATACAGGCAGAACCTATGCTTCCTATTCCTCTGCGTCATTCAAGATCAAAAAGCCCAAAACTAGTGACGTGACCCCGAGTATTGGCGGTCCTTTCTCGGACTCTCGTGTTTACGGCCAACGACTTTCTACATACTATTTCGCCTTGAACCATCAAGCCTTCCTTTATACCCCTGTCGCGGGCACATATACCTTCAAATTCACCAACGTTGACGACGCCGTGGATCTTTGGGTTGGAGAGAAGGCTGTATACGATTGGAGTGACAGTAATATCGATGCCAAGGCACGCTGGAATGTTGCTGATTTTATTCCTGGTACGGCTGAATTCAGCACTACTCTCCCTGCTAAGGCCTATGTGCCTGTACGCCTCTTCTTTGGTCAAGCACAGGTGGGAGCCGGATTTTATTACACTATTACTTCCCCTAACGGCGAGGTTATTGCTACTCAGTCAGAGTATAGCCCATATTTTGTGCGATACTCGTGCGATGGTACTTACCAGTTTCCCGCCTTGAACCCTTAAACCAATAGCAAACATTCGCAGTCACTATGTACATATACAGATTTTTCATGCAATATTTTGGAAATGCCTCTTGTATATAGGTGGAACAAGTCCAACGAGAATCGCGAATAGACCACCATCTTGATTATCAAGCTCATAAGAGGCTAATATTGTTAGTCTGCCAAATCTATTGATCTAGACGCCTTACCGAATAGAGGAAACCATTGAAACGGGAGACATCTAACTTATAAAAGCCGGGCCTCGAATGGTCTAGTGAATGGTGCAATCGGAGAATATTCTGTCTGTTTTTGGGTCCTGCACTGTTGAGAACGAACAGGCAATATGTCACGAAGTATGGGTTTTCGATTGATATACACATTGCTTTAACTGATCAGTTATTCTTCATTACATTAAAAGTACCCAAGTGCAACAAATAAGCTATGTGCAGCACAATGCGAAGAGACATGATTCTGATGAAGAAACAGAAGGCGATCTACGACCCGTGAGCCAAGAACTGCCAGGGATTCTAGACGGGCTAATCCGGGACACGGCAAGGATATATGCAGCTAGACGACCGTGGCAAGCTACTAGAAAGCAGAATGATCTCAAAACAGACCCTATCATGGCCTAGATTGGGACATCCCACTTTGACGTACATCTTGACAGGACCGTTGGTTTGGTCGACATTGGAGTAGCGGGGACGCCGACTCCGGGATGCTGGGATATTGCATGCAAGACAAGACAGAATGAACTTAATCCTGGTCGTAGCTGGTGGCAAGGATGGATGTGGTATGAGTTGAGGCAAATTTGGTTTAGATTGAGCTGACCGTGGGCTCAGTCTGGATGGATATGGGATGAGCCGAAAGCAACCGTTTGATAATCGACTATTAATATTGGAAGCTAACTTAGTCGAGTAGATCGAGTCAGTATGGCCGATGGTGAAGCTTTTTTGATGTGTCCAGGCATAGAGTTGTTGATCCAGGCAAGCTGAGGACGTCAGTCATGGGTGATATTTTGCTCTACATTTGCTGTACGGGCGTACAGCTCACTAGATAGTACATTCTCAAACAAAAGAAAATTCCATGAAGATCAAAGTTTGCCATCTTGTTTCCAACTTGTTTCCAACTTGCCACTCCATCCAGCAGACTTGATTACAATCTTATCTGGCCTGGTAAGGGTCTCCATCCATGTATTGCGCGATCAACGCCTCCACGAGGTCTTCCTTGGCCGAAACCCAATTCAATGGAGGCGTTAAAAATCTTACCCAATAGTCAATCAGACATTATGAAGTCCAACCATTGACTTTGACGGAACGAGCGTTGAAATAACGCTAGCCAAGACGGAGTGGCTGTCGTCATTCTGCGGCTTGCAGACGTAGTCCAACGAGGCGCGGTAGCGTTAGCGAACACCCCCACTCCGGAAAAGCGAGGGATACCAGAACACGTCTTGGCTTTCGTCTTGGCTTTTAGTTAAGGTCACAGTAATGCCAGTAAGACCCTGTAAATCCAATGCCTCGTAATGCCGGCTGCGGGCCCGGTAGGTCTCCCGCAGCCCGGGTCCGAAATGCCTAGTATAGAACTAGACCCGTTTGAGCCGTGTCTGGGCAGGGTTTGCCAAGTCTAGACTATAAATTCGCTATCTCGACTACTGATGTCGTTATCGCTATTTTTCGGTATCCCATTATGTTTCCCTCTTAGCCATGAGACAATCGCATCCTAGCTATTGCGAAACGCGGCCTGGGGGTATCTTACTGGCTGCCTAGTGGGAGGTATTTCCTGAATGCGATGGTGTTGCAGCCAGAATCGGGAGAGGCGTCTAGAGAGGCAAGATGCGTTGTTTAAGGGTCGCATGGATCGAAAGTCATTATTGAATTCGGCGAATCTCGATAGTGAGAAACAAGAGCTGAGATCCCACTTTTCTATGCTCTTGTTGTTCAAGAAGAGAAGCATTGAGACTTGTCGTCCTGGACAAGCTTCAGATATGCTCATGCTTCGTGTCAATTAGAGATACAGGACGAGCTTACTATACTCTCACCTCTGCATTGATACTATCCCAGTCAAAGCTTAGATGAGAGGACCTGCCAAGAGTGACAAGCTACTGCGAGTGATACATCCATTAAACTAGCCACCGATCCCTACCTCTCGCCACTAACAACGAACATCCCCGTTATCTCTGATCAGCGTCAATCCCACCCACTTTGTACGGAGATGCTGGGGTTTCCTGTGGGCCGATTTAAGCATACGGCTGCGATGGCCAAGGGAGGTTAGTTTCGCAAGGGGCCGAGACTCCTGGGCAACGGTGAACCCGGCTCTTGGATCAGAAAAAGTCAGGATGCTAGAGAATTGTGTCATTTGGAACAAAGTTCGCGCACGCCAACTTAATTCCTGGGATATATATCTCATGCCATGTCGCATGTTTCATCGTTTTCTTCACCAGCTTCTCAAAAGTCAATTTAGAGCTTCCGGATCAATCTTCAACCGCGAGACTTCGCGCCCTGCCGGTTTTATCTCCTCTGTTACGCGACAGTAACAATGGGTTTCTCTAGCCTCTTTGAAGGCTCCAAGACCACGGCGACCGTGTCGGCCGACGTTGAGGCCAGCGACTCTGAGCCCTCTGTCATTCACGATGGTGGCCTTGCGTATACGCGTGTCAAAGGTGGCAATGGCTCCAAGCCTTCTTACCAGGAAGCTGTCGGTGCTCCTGTCGAATCGAAGTCGCCTTTGGGTTACAATGTTGGATGGGTCACGGTCATCTTCCTCAATGTCAACATGATGATTGGAACGGGTATTTTCTCTACACGTATGTTTGCCCTCTACATGCTACGTTATAAGACTTAGACTGACACATCTGCAGCTGCGAGTATCCTCAACCGTGCTGGTTCTATTGGTCTGGCCCTCATCATCTGGTTCATCGGTTTCATTATGGCTGCTTCTGGTTTCAGTGTCTATCTGGAGCTGGCAAGTTACTTCCCTAACCGCAGTGGTTCCGAGGTCGTCTATCTCGAGCAGGCCTATCCCCGACCCAAGCACTTCTTCCCTGTTACCTTCGCTGTCCAATCCGTCATTCTCTCCTTCAGTAGCAGTAACGCTGTCGGTAAGTTATACAATAGTCGCTATAAATGCTTCTTCTGACATGTTTTAGTTCTTTCCAAGTACCTCTGGAGAATGACTGGCGACACCCCTACGGAATGGCAAATGCGAGGTGTTGCTATCGCCGCTTATACCCTTGCCGTAATTTTCGTCATCGCTCACAACAAGTACTCAATGTGGCTCGTCAACTTCATCGGTACCCTGAAGATTCTCACCCTGATCTTGTAAGTCCTGCCGCAGCAACACATCCAACTTCTCCGCTGACGAAATGATACAGCATCAGTATTTCCGGCCTCGTCGTGCTTGGTGGTAACGTCGACCGCATTCCCGATCCTGGAAAGAACTTCAGAAACGCTTTTGAGGGTACCGCTCCCAATGGAAACGACTTGGCCAGTGCTCTTGTCAGCATCGTTTTCTCGTACGCCGGTTACTACAACGCCTTCAACGTCGTCAACGAGATCCAGAACCCGATTCCTACCCTCAAGCGAAACGGTACCATCTCTCTGAGCGTTGTTGCCGTCTTGTATATGCTCTGCAACATTGCCTACTTCGCTGTCGTGCCCAAGGAGGAGTTCGCCGAGGCTAGCGAGACTGCTGCTTCTATCTTCTTCTCTAAGCTCTTTGGAGGTAGCGAGGCTGCTGCTAACGTCCTCAACTTCCTCGTCCTTCTCAGTGCGTTCGGAAACCTTCTTGCTGTCTTGATCGGTTCTGGACGAATGATTCGAGAAATTGGACGACAGGGAGTTCTGCCTTTTACCAACTTCTGGGTTTCTACCAAGCCATTTGGGACTCCCCTCGGCCCTTACGTCGTCAAGTGGGTTCTGACGTTCATCATGATTGTTGCTCCTTCAGCCGGTGATGCTTTCACATTCGGTTAGTACTGCATCCAACTCGTGGCTACTTGCCAATGCTAACTTGTGACTCAGTTGTCAGCTTGGGAACCTACCCCGATGCCATGTTCAGATTCGCTATGGCTGCTGGTGTCTATGTCATTCGCCGCCGACGTGTCAAGGCTGGTATCGGCCGTTCTGACTTCAAGGCCTGGCATCCTGCTGTCCTCTTCTACATCCTTATCCAGGTCTTCATCCTCGTCATGCCCTGGTACCCTCCCAAGGGTGGCCCGTATGCCGGTGATGTTAGCTTCTGGTATGCTACATACTGTGTTGTCGGTATCGCCATGTAAGTATTAACCCTCGCTTCTTTTACTTATATCCTTACTGATAATTCATTCTAGTGTACTTGTCTGTGGTCTGTACTACGTCGTCTGGATGTACCTGCTGCCTAAGTGGAAGGGCTATGCTATCCGCACCGAGATCACCAATGTCGATGACAACGGAGCCAACACCCACCGATTGGTCAGAGTTCCCTACGCTGATGTTCCTCGATGGGATGAGGAGCACGACGAAGCTGGCAACCTTCGACAGAGGCCAACCACTGTGGTTGCTAACTCGGAGGAATCTTTCAAGGCTTAGATTCGGTAGAGGATTGACCTTTGGAATGTTTTTGGTGGACAGACTCACGACGCATGAGAATGCAATGAATACACAAGATTCCCGAAAAGTTTTAGAGGGCCAAATATAATCGCCATTAATTTAAAAGCTGTCGTCCCCGTCTTTGTCTCTTGGGCCGTGAAATGACTTGAATACATTCGCATAACCAGCAGAATGTGCTAAACTTCCTTTTGTCTCTGGCCGTTTTAGGTATTTCTCGCAATTACTAATATGATGATAATTTAAGGTGGCCTCAGTGGTCTTCCTTGATCATCACTGAGGCCTGTTCTCCAAGCGTATAAGTGGCAACTTGGAGGTTGGCCGAAGTAGTAACAGGGTATACAGATTTATCCACAACACGCAGACCAGCAACTCCTTTTACTCGAAGCTTTGTGTCCACTGCCTTGCCCGTCCCATAGCCACCGTGCCGGAAAGATGAAAGCATCCGCGATCTTGATGCAGTAGTGAATGCTTGTCAGGGTTTGGTTTAACCCCTTCATCTTCAGCAATGGCAGCTACAAGACCCTTTTTGGGAACCGGGAGAGTCGTGATGAAGCCGACATCCAAGCCTAGATCATACTGTGGCTGCTTCCAGAAGAGAGTCTCAGACTCTTTGGCGTAGCACTTAGAAGGGTCTTTGAGATTACCTAGGGTGACAGCAGCGGGTGATCCCACGATTCCAGAAGCGGTTCACGTAGAGGGAATGATCTGTTGGCTGATGCCTTGGATTGAATCTTGACGTTGGCATCCAGCCCGCGCTGCTCACGATTGTCCTCCTTTGTGAAGAAGGCTTCAGCCTTCTTCATATACGGTAACTGGCCCTTGTAGCTCCATCGTTGGTCCCTAACAAGGTCTGCCTACTTATCGTATTCAACTGTATGGCCACGGACCCAGAACGCTATGACAGCATGTTAGAGATTCCGGAAGGGTAAATCTATTACACGACTAACCGCCATTGATCAAAGTGTTACCACTTAGACACTTGTCAGAGTTAGATGGGGCAACACGATTGTTCAAGTGTTGCTGAGGCTTTGACTGATAGATCTAATCAAAGTCGCCGCTTTGTCCGTTGGTTGAGTTTGGCCACACAATATATTGGCGATTGTTTGCATCGATTTCAGCCTCAATGAGAAGAATGTTTGTAGAGCGGTCTTGTTCTAGGAGGCGGTTTGACACCACAGAACCGGCACAACCACCTCTTACAACGATGTAATCCCACAGCATATTTTTTTACAGGCTATACGAGAACAAGCCTGTAAAGGGTAGTTGAAGAAGGAGGGGTTTCGGACTACTATGGCCGTGGCAGCTGAGAATGCAAGAGCAGGTACTTATTGACCGCCCTGACTTCATGCTCTCTAGATTTATCAACCTACCTGCCATGTTCAATGATCCACGGAGGGTAGCAAGGGACCCCCGTTAGGACCGACAGGGATCCGGGATTTTGAGACAATCGGTCATCTGAGGGGTACCCTAAGCATATGATGAGCGAATTTACATCTGGGCTTCTGTAGTGACGACTAGAGGGTCAATGATATCCATTGCTCTATCATGTAACTTGTCGAGCTTATCGAAAAGTTCGATACATATCGACGAGTCTCATCCTACACAACTTGGTCTCGGACTTATGCCTTTCCCGAGGGTGGTTGGTTCGAGTACGTTTATGCAAGGCTTCCCTGCACATCACCAACAACCGGTTCCACAACTCAGGGGGCGTGCATTTGATGTTACAGAGTACCCCAAAGTCAAAAGAAAAAAGAAGATGTACCTGCTCTCTCTAGTATTATATCCGAAAATTCTGGGGACCACGTGAGCTTGGCTACCAGGACATCGTCCGGGCGCCGTGCCAGGATGAGTTCAAGTAGATATTGGTGATTAGCAAGACAGTGATCGTGTCAAAATTCTCGAAACGAATCAGATTTAATGTTGCATAATGACTCTGACTGGGGATGCTTTACTATAGTTCCTAGAAAGTAAGCTACGATAATAGTGTAAATATCTCCCAAGACTGGACCGCATAGTTAGTCTTTATACTGAATAGTCTACGATTATGCTGCAAAACAGCAATCGAATGATTACGTATCTATACAGCTTATCTCCCAACACTTATGCATCTTTAGCCCACGTTTCCCACTCATAAGCGGCAAGCATGAAAGGTCCCACGCCATTTTGACCATTCTCCAGTGTTGGTCTGCTAGCGTAGTACTTCAGCGGGTTAGTATAACATCTCTCCCCTTTTTAGTTGATGTACTCACTTCAAATGACACGTCGTTGCCAAGTATGCCCTCGGCCACAGTTCCGTTAAGAATAAGCGAACCATCCTCGCCTTCTCTGACAAAATTGTCTACCAGACTCAAAAATGCATCTTTCGCCGTGTCAAGGTACTCGTCGCGATCAAGGTATCCCAGATCAACGCCTTTCAGCAGTCCCCAAGTGAACATGGCAGAACCACTGCTCTCGATAAAGTTGTCTTCATCCCCTGGATATGGCTCGTTCATAACCTGCCACCAAACACCATATTGTTGGTCACGCGCTTCTTTTAGTGCTTGGGCAACAGATTCAAGGTATCCAAGTAGCTGATCGTAGCCGGAATGGGTGGTAGGGAAGAATTGCAAAACCTCAACGAGGGCCATAAAATACCAGCCCTGGGCTCGACCCCACACATTAGGAGATCGACCTGTCTCTGGATCGGCCCAAGGTGCTTCACCTTCAGCCCATCCGTGAACATGCAGACCTGAGGTTTCGTTGATTGTGTTTGTGTGGATAAGCTCATACTGGAGAAGAATATTGTCCCAAGCTGTCTCATTATCGCGGTCAAATAGGTGCGTCCACCTGGCGTAGAAGGTATCTGCCATGTAAATTCCATCTAACCACATTTGATTCGGAAAGAACTGTTGGTGCCTTGGCCATACATAAGCAAGAGGCGAGAAGAGTAGAAAGTGGCTATAGATAGCTTACCAAAACCCGCCAGAAGGCGTCCGAGGATAAGGGTCCAGCATGCGTCTGATTATGTTGGCGGCTGTCTTGTACTTCAACTCTCCTGTCTGATTATACAGATATAGATAGTTATGCCCCATCCGATACTCATCAAGGATGTACCTAGAGGTGTTCAGACCTTTGATAGTACCGTTCTCTTGCACAACTGGGCCGGCAATCTGCCCGATGTACCAGTCAAGATACTTCTCATCTCCAGAAATCTCATAGGCTTTCTCAAATCCCAGATACAAGACTGCGTCCTGATATCCGAGGTCAGGCGTAACGCCTTTCGCGATCATGGTGTCTGCCATTCGAGTTACATAAGAGGTGTTCTGCGCGGCGACGAGCCTAAGCATCAGGAAGAACAAGAGGCGTTTCATAGTGGCAGTTTTGGTCAAGAAAGATATAGTTGGGGCTATGTTTCGACCTTGTTTGTCGTACAAGAGTGAAGGCTATGAAACAGCGGCATATTCCACTTGGGTAGCCGAAGTATCATTCTTATATGTGCGGGCTTCCGTTATCAACAAGGCAGGTAGTATCAGACTATAGGTCATGTTATTCTATGTCTAGTTAACATAAGTATGATCATGCACCCGTGATCACGTCGTGTTTCAGGATGTCTTTTGACAAGGCCTTGTGAGGTCACCAATGAGGGGAAGTGGTCTCCATCCAGGTTGCATCACATCGTCCTACCAATGAGAGACTACCAATCCTGCCAGGTACGGAAGCGCTCGGAAAAGTTTATGCTTAAAGGTGTATTTTTAATCTGAGGTTCGCGCGGTAGAATATGGCGATCAGAGGCGGGGGGCTGATCCCTCCAATAAGTGACTCTTTTAATTTCCAGGTTAGATAAACGAAGAGGGTTATCCCATCTCGCACGGGCGGGCCGGGCGATCGATGGGTGATGTGGAGACAGATAGTCACAGAACATCTGACGTACAGAAACATGGATTATGGACTGGACATGGCGTCGGTTTTCGAGACTGTTCTTCAGGGCGGCAGCTGCTGTTGGCCCCTTGCTGAGAAACCTCCTTGGACAAGAACCAATGCTTTTGAGACTACGGTATCGGAGATAAAGTCGGGAGCGCTGTTGGTCATTGGCGAAAGCAATAATGCTACTGGCATATATATTGTATCATCTTATGATCATGTGATATGTATGACGACTAGTTTACTCGCTTTCTGACTTTCTCATGAAGTGATCGGGTCATATTCTCTATTCACCTAGCTCCCTATATGTAAGATGCTAATCTTCAACTCCAATCGCAGTGCGATGTTACCTAGCCTCAGTACCACAGGACATATCAGTGATATAAACCAAAACATCATCATTGACCGTACTATCCTTCGTTCTTGGCTAACTCCAGGTACTGGCCCACAACTTCCTTGACCATGGTGTCATACGATGCAAGATCGATGTCAAGAACATCCTTCACCTATTGGAATTCGAATCAGTCTTCATACCAGTCACTACAGTCAACGCGAACGTGGCGACACTTACCTTGCTAGAATCCCATTTTAGAGAGATGGTTGGCTGCGGACTCCGGTCCTTGAAGAACCCAGAGTCAAACGCCTCGGGAAAATGCTTTCTCGCGATCGGAATCGTATCCTCCCATCTTGCATCGGTGTTCATCACAAAAGACTGGTTTCCTTCGATGCTAGGATCTAGTGCCTTGACGTGTGCGCGAGCCACATCTGCACAGAGAATAGCATTGCCTATAGCAGCCGGAATCTGCTGGCCGTTCAGCAAGCCGCTGATCAGTATTCTTGTCGATTCGGTCCGTATGGCATGGGTTCTGGCCATGAGCTCATCCTTTCCGAAGATCAAGGATGGCATAATGGAGATGAGGTCGAAGCTCGTGGTGTTGTCTCGAACAAAGGCTTCGGAAGCAGCCAACGCTGCCGCTTTTCCAATGCAGTATGCCTGAAGCTCAGAATCGTATGGCGGTGGTGGAACAATTACACGATTATTGGGTCCACGAATGATCTCGCGCTCTTTGGTGTCTTCGGTGTAGACCTCTGGGGGCGCAATGGCCACGGTTGAGCTAGTCATGATAATGCGCTTCACTGTCTTGCTCTTCTCGTGTGCGGACTTAAGAATACCAAGACTGCCATTGACAGAAGTGGTGACTAAGGTATATTCGTACTGATCTTGCGCAAGGCCCCAGTCGGGGAGGGGTGCAGCTGCGTGGATGATGTAGTCCACTCCCTGGACGGCGTCATCATATGCGCCCTCGATGGTCATGTCGGGGACGATCACAAACATGAGTTGTGTTGTAGAGGGCCCAAGTGAGACGATGGAGGAAGCTGCCTGTACTGCGTCGATTTTAGCCTGTGAGCGAGCGACGACACGGACTCGATAACCGCTGCTGAGGAGGTCCACGAGAATGGTGTAACCCAAGAAGCCGGTGCCACCGGTGAGCAGCACGAGTTTACCGTCCATGTCGATGCCGGGTGTGTTCTCTTTATGATGGGATATTCGAAAGATGGAGAAACTTCTCTTTGCCATCACTTTATACTCAGCGCTTCTCATATGTAATATGAAGTATCCGAAATCAGAGCATAGTGCCGCAATATCAATTCGCACATGTTTCCTAATTAGGATAGTAAAACTCCGTCACCTTATTAGCTTTCCAGACAATTTTGCAAGTCTTCCAGTAAAGGCTGGCAATACGCCTCGTCCCACAGAAATGAAGACAAGGTCTTACGTATGGCGCTTGCTTCTTGCGGAAAATCATCTGAGCACCCTTGTGTCGACGATCGAAAAAGGCTCAAGAAGAACTGCTTTTCCAGGCATAGCTTGACCTTTTCACCTATTCCAAGCAGCCCAACGAAAGCGATCCACAATAGCCCCGTTTTATTCTCCGCCTCATCCTCTCCATCCGTCGGCATCGCTTCGACCAAGTTCCGGAGTCTTGTACACATCCGGCTAACCAATGGGCTTGAAGGGGGTACTCGACGCATTGTCACAAATATGAAGATATGAGCGGCTTGGACAAGAGCTTGAGAAAGTCCGTTCACATCACAACTCTCTGCGTGATCGTCGTAGAGATACTGTAGGATTTCGCCATCAACAACGTGGAAGTAGATGCTAAGAGATTTTGGCGAAACAGCCGATGACTGGCATGCTAGAAGCAATTGTCTGGTGTGGATAAAAATCTCAGAGCTACCACAACAGCCGCCGGCGACTAGCAAAGGATGAAACAGCTGGTTGTCAGATGCCGCTATAATGGAATCCGGGAAACAAGTCTCTTCTGCTTGTGGAGGTGGAAATAACGGTAGGCGTCCTAGAGCGGTAGCAACTTGTGTATCTGCTCTGCTATCTAGTTAGTGACGCTTATGGAATAACACCAATAACTTACAAATCCATTGATTTGCTCAGAACGAACTCCCGATCAAAGCTACTTCGGCCGCCACACGAGCTTACGAATGCATGGATACCTTGCAAATGTGTCTCTGCTGCCCCGAAATCTCCGTCGCAAACCTACAACTACATTAGCCGCCGTCGAGCTCTCTTCCGAGAATATTCCGCTTACAGCCGTAATCGCTAAGGTTGACATAGTCGAGAGCAGAAAGTTCATGTCGCTAAGGTCATTGACTGATGGCACTTTTGCTAGCTGGGCTTGAATCTCGCGAATCGCTTCGCCCTTTTGACGCATACCCTCAACCTGTACGGAACGTTGTAGACCTGGATACTCAGCTCTCCATAGCACTGCAGTCATAGCCAGAGTGCTGTGCATCATAGGTGCGCTCTGCATTGCATAAGGGAACCATGATTTGGAGCGGCCAATTCCAGCTGAGTAAGAGTCGTATCTGAATAGAACTATCACCGAGTCAGCCTATTTGGTTATAGTGCTTGGTCTCACTTGACAAGCCAAAAGAAAACCTACAATACTTGATTAAGAAGTCAACTTGCAAGTTTGTGGAGATCGGGAGACTGTTGAATGGATCAACACTCCCAGAGCACACAGATTTGTTCATATGAGTCCGCAGATAGGTTGGAGTCCGTCCCACAAGCCCCAAAAATCCTTTTCTGGGGTAAGAGGAGCCTGAAACCGTCACCGCTGCTGTTTCGACTCTCAAAGAGGATGTTCTGTTCTTGAGTCCGGCTCGTATTGCGTGGCTTCTAACGGACTTGTTCAGCGCCGCGTGCTCGCCACCGTTGCCATCCATTGCGACAAATTTATATTCTGGCATTTTTGATGTAATTTCCGTTAGTTACAAGTTGAAATTTCAGGTGTTCAATCTTGATATATAGCCCGGACATAAGGTCGGTCGTAGGTGATATCGCCGGCCTAAGGCCCTGTTGGACAGAACCAGCACTAACAAACATCCGAGAATTAGGAATATACGCCAGCACGTGACGTACCGGCGGGGTAAGCTACTTCCATTTTAACCAATACTTCATGGCTTATTGCCAGCATCAAGAGAATACATGATGCCACGGCCGAAAGTTAAAGGTAAGTTGAAAGCCTTGGAAGCCCAGCCATTCACTCACTTATTCCATCTCAGGTTGCTCAATTTGCTCGGCGCGAAGGATCATCTGCGATCTGGGTCAGCCAGCCTGTCAGAAATGTCTTGGTAGGGGATTTACCTGCCCTGGCTATGGTCCAAAACTTCGCTGGGTACAAGGCGTGGCTATTCGTGGTCATCTCCGTGGCGTCCAGTTTCCTATTCCGGATTCTTCAGCCTCCTCTTCTTCACCGAGCTTTGACAGGAATACGCAACAACTATTAGAGTACTACGATAAGAATATTGCCAGGTTAATGGTATGGATTGACTCGGAGAAAAACTATTACCGAAAGAAGGTCCTACCATTGGCTCAGACAAATGAAGCAGTCCGCCTTGCTATATGCGCGGTCTCAGCTCAACATGCAACAAAGGACTTTACGCCATCGAGTGTTTATGAGAAAGCCAGGGACCATGTCCTTTCTATGATCATGAATGGAGTCAACGATATGACC
Organism: Fusarium lateritium; assembly: GCA_014898835.1. NCBI lineage: Eukaryota > Fungi > Ascomycota > Sordariomycetes > Hypocreales > Nectriaceae > Fusarium > Fusarium lateritium. Next base: position 19,544 of record JAAVTZ010000154.1, read on the forward strand.
ATTCATCCCCAGCTTACAGTGAGCGCCGATACTGCGGAATGGATGCTTTCTTCGATGATGGTTCTATCATCCTATGAGCTGGCTCACTCTGGCGGTGCAGACGCTGCAGATTTCCATCGCAAAGCAGCTCGTGCCCTGGTTAATACTCTTTCCACGCTGGACTTTCCTAAGAGTGGTCTTTTCGGCTTCCTACAAAACCAGCTCTCAATGTACGATATTTTTGCTTGCACTACTATCTTCGACGTCGCAGACGTACAGGATGCGATTAGGCCGGTCGAATTCGGAGAGGATGTATCATTCTCAGAGTATCTACGGATCCTCTTTGAGGTGACACTCGTTTCTCGGCATGATTCAAACGCAATGGAAGGTTGGAGGAGCGAATATGATCAAGCTCGAGGGGAGACACTGATGGAGGCTGCTAGCACCGGTATGTGCTCAACGTCAGACCGCGGGGACTTTATCCGTTTAGTCGACGCTTATCACAATGCCGCCTTGCTGTACACTGCGCGATGCCTTGGTCAACGAAATGGCCCAGAAGAGACAGTTGCACTATCGGACTTGTTTCGACTATTGGAAGGGATGGAAAACCTGGATAAGTGGATTCACAACCTAGCATGGCCAATCTTCATCGCCGGAACAGAATGCCATGGAGACAGCGACAAACAACTCATCTTGAGAAATTTATACCAAATCTTGTCCGATGTCACAGGATTTAAACACCACGGGGATGTCCTCGCCTTTCTGGAAACATTCTGGTCTAGCCGCCAGTCGGATTGGCGAATATTAGCAAAGCAATGGGAAGGCCAGGGTAGAAGAATCCTAGCACTTTGAGAACTGAGCTATTTACTTCTTGACAGTCTCTTCATCCTCAATTCCAAAGATGACTTTCATCGGATCTCGATACTTGTAAAATCCCAAGGCCGGTGGACAAATGCCGTACCCGAGTAATCTGAGCATCTTGGGTGGAAAGTTCCTCGTTTTTGCGACCTCTGGGGGAATGCTTAGGTACTGGTTTTCTTCTTGTCTCAAAGTTCCTTTGCACATGAAGATTCCGATAGTTTCCCGGGCATCATCCCTTTCCATGTTAGCTTGCACAGTAGCAAGAAAAGTACAAGAAGCTTACCGAGTGATGTTGGCTCCGCCTGCGTGATACACGTTGCCTAGGAACAGCATGGCATCACCGATTTCAAGCTCGCCGGGGATTGCTTCCTCATCTAACGGGCACCTATCAGGGCCCCAAAGATGACTCTTTGGGATCACGATTGTCGCACCATTCTCTTTGGTTGTCTTGGTCAAAGCCTGGAGATTTTAGACGATTCAAAAACAGTTCAATGCCACAGGGCATACTTACCGTCACGCAGCCGAGCATCACCGGCATATCGCAATTCCTAGGGTAGTAATCCGAGTCATCTCGGTGAATAGCTTGCTGTTTCCCTCCAGGCTCAACGCGGAATCCAACAGCACTAGCGATGTACGGCTTTCCGAACACCGTCAACTGCTCCTGGCCTTCCCAGTAGGTGTACTTGCTGCCCAAGACCTTTTCAGCAACAGATTGTAACAGAGGGTTGACAGCTAGTTCCACGCATGCATCTGAAGTAGCGAAAAAGCCTGTTGCACGCTTGGTGGTGGGAGGAAAGAAGCCGGAATCATCTTTGACATCTGAATCAAAAAGCGGCTTCAGGTCCAAGCGGATCTGTTCGCAGAGAGACTTAGAAGCTATGTCTTTAACTATTAAGGCACCGTCTCTGTTTAAAGCGTTGATGATAGTGTCAGCGGTTGTTGTTGGGTCGTTGGCATGGAGAGTTGAGATTGAGGTTCCTGCCTCTGTTGGATGGGTTGGGGAAGGACACATGTTTGAGAAGAGAAATCAACGAACTGAATGGGGTTGATTAAAACGCAGAGACAGGATTAAGACACCCGTACTTTGGAATTATATACTTATTATATACTTTTCCCATGACTTCTCAACTTGTCTTTCTAGTTCCTGACTTTGCAGCCTTTCTCATAATGACAACCTGATTGGGAAGTTGAACAGAGATATCTCGCTATAACTTCCAAAGTTGGCATAGATCCAACGCCATGTGGGTCTTCTCCCCTCAACATCCGAGAAGGGGATAGTTGACGTAGCATTATTAGCTCACTTACCCTATAAGCCAGATATATCCTGTGTCGCGAAGTATCTTTTATATGCTAATACTGCCCCGGAGAGTAGATATAGTTCTCATACATGTTCAACAGGGGATTTACTGTTCATAATACCGGTTTGGAGGTCGCGGTCTTCAGCTTTGGTTTGATGGTTTATCGTCGTTTTGCCCAGGTAGTTCAGTCATTTCCCGTTTTGTTCACGCTAGCTTAATTGCTGCCGGTCGGGTCAAGTGAACTGATACCTTGCTATCACCACCTTTGAGTAAGTTCCCTTATGACTCGTGAGGGTTTGACCACTGCCACTCTGAAGATAGTGCCAACTACATGACCTTGAGCTATATATGTCGAAGTCTTATCAGATTGACGGGTGCGTTTTATCATGTGAAGTAACTGCTCAAATCGTACGCTACCCTAGACCCCTTAGGTAAGCGATGACGAAGCCAGCTTAGCAGTAGCGTCTGAAAATAGAAGGCGTTCCCGAGAGCTTCCTGTTTGAGACATTACAGAGGGGAAACAAAAACACAAGTCGTGAGGGACATCGACAATAGGTTGATTCACTCACTCAACCTTCTCATTATATGTATTCTTGAAAAAGGCATAATGTTGACTGTTTCTCATCATCAAACCACGCAACTACTGAATCGTCTGACAGCCAGTAGGTGCCGCCAGATGATCAATGAGTTGTCCAATGGCCTTGCGAAATTAGCCGGTGAACACCAACTCCCCACGTCAGAGCGGTCAATTCACCAACCTATGCGGACACATTTCACCAATCAAAAGGGCGACCGAAATTTATTCATGCCATCGACTGATGGCTCCCTGTCTACAATAAAACTATTGACCGTCCCAGGCAATGGCGACCCAGCACGTGGCCTTGTGGTGATATCCAAGGCAGACGGGAAGCCGTTGGGGATACTCAGCGCAGGAGGACTCACGGCGTTCCGCACAGCTCTAGCATCAATGACCATGTTTACACACTCCCCATGGCCAAAGGAAGCTATTGCAGTCTTTGGTGCTGGCCCTGTTGCTGCATGGCATGCTCGACTTGCCGTTCTGCTGTATCCTAATGAAGTCGAGCGGGTGGCATTTGTTGGTCGCAGCCGCTCAAGTTTGGATAAGCTCATCCACTCGACAAAACCCGTTTTGCATCAGATATCTCCCAACTTATCGATAGATTCGTTGTCTCATCAAGATGCTACTGGATACAACAAGAGGCTTCAACAGATTGTATCTGGATCAGACGTTCTGTTCTGTTGCACGCCTTCCACTGCACCACTCTTTCCGCACCGCTATCTCGAAACAGAAAACGACGGCCAAACATCAAGAAAAAAATTCATCTCGCTTGTGGGATCTCACAAGCCAGGCATGCAAGAGGTCGACAGTGAAACACTTCTTTCTGGCAACGGCAAGGTCTATGTTGATTCTAAGGAAGGCTGTTTGAATGAGGCTGGCGAGATTATCAAGGCCGGTCTAAAAGATAAGGATCTGACAGAGATTGGCGAACTATTTCGATCACGTAAAGAAATTCACGTGGGAGGCGCCCACAATATCGTTTACAAAAGCGTTGGAATTGGGTTGATGGACCTGGTCGTTGGGAAAGCACTATTGGACGTAGCTAGAGAAGAAGGACTTGGGACAGAGATAGAGGAGCTTTAATGTATGAAGTAACCTTTTCCTTGATTTCAACCATTTCCCAACTTTTGAAAGGCTTCTGCAGTTTGTGCACAAGGCGATTTGTTGCGGCGCACGACGGATCTTATGATAACGTAATAGGGATCTCTATGATGGGGAATCTGATTACTCAAATCTGGGGAATAGAACTCCAAGGTACGTATCCAAGTTCCTTGAGGTCTTGGCTAATATACAAGCTTTTCTTGTGCACGCCACGTGTGACATCCTTGAATGGACTCCGCCAATATGCGAGTAAGGCGAGATGGTCTCAAACTTTCGCCAGCTTTGGATATAAAGGAGCTGCCCGCCCTCCTCAGCTCGTGGAGAAGGCACTTGGCACTGCGTTGGGACCCTCATCTCTCAACGGACGGTCCTGTCCCTGGCGGAGTTGGACCGTTGTTCTCGACCGCGGCTATTCTCCAGGTCCAATGTCGGAGCTTGGAGTTGCTCTAGTACCCCCGGAAATCCCTGCTCGTAGTCCCCGCTTAATCGCGAGTTATTGCCCACGTTTGACCAAGCTCCGTTCCTTGCATCGTCAGCGTCGGGCCGTGATCGGCGAACGCCAGCGGCGAAGGATAAGACCCACTATGAGCTGAGGCGACACAAACTAAAGTCCATGATTGGACACATCATTCACGCTAGAAATCTCTTGTCGTTCCAGAAACCGGCTAGAAACACCGGCAATTAAGGAAGAAAAGCTTGCATCGGCTCCTCGGAATGAGGCTGAAAATTGGTCTGCTACGCTTGTCAGGGAAGCGCGCGGCTATGATGAGGCTCTTTGCAACCTCTTCTTCACCATGATGTATCCTGTTTCCACAGACATCGACTCTGGGGAAACCCTTTATCTCAAGTCGCCCCCTTGTGGAGAGAGGGAATCTGGAGCAGTGTGGACTTTATGGGGAGATGAAAAGGCCATTTCTAGGGCATAGTGGGACCATAACGTAAAAGTTATCAAATTCTTTTGAAGCTGTATCGAGCTTCTGGATCTGGCCATTGCTTGTTTTTCTATCCCTGTCTTCTGTCTGCCGATCTCACTCCGACTATCACTGACTAACCGCGAGCTGTCATTACAAACAGTGCCATATGGCCCATATTCAAGTATAGCTTCATAATGGATCGACGTGGCCGAATTTCGGTGCGCGACGCCATCGGCCCAGGCCGAAGGTGCTCTAATGTTGGTGGGTCGACTTGACTCGAACTACCAAGTCAAAGTAGCTTTTTTCTACCGTTACCGGCGAATTTATTTTTTGCCCCAGAATCACAGGCTTTTATTTAAAAGCCATTGCCATGCACTCCAGGAAAGTCTGTTCCAATTATCGCCGAGTAAATTGAGATTACTTGTGTCTACAGCAACGACCACCGTCGGTCGCTTTGACTTTTCTTTCCCCTCATTTCAACACACGATACGTTCTTCAGCAATATCGACAGAAAACAATGAGCTACGCAGAATCGAAGAGCGCTCCGGCGCAGCCTGAGTCACCTGTGGATCAGGAAAAGGCCGTCAACGATGCACCTCCCGCGTTCACCGCCGCAGCTAGAAATGACGATACGGTCTTGGCTGGAGAAGATGGTGAATTGATTGACTACAAGACATTGACGTGGTGGTACGTTGCAGCATCAATTGACTTCTTGCCTTGCGATACTAATTATTCATAGGCAAGGCGGTATCGTCCTCATCGCTGAAACTGTCTCCCTCGGCATTCTATCTCTGCCCTCGGTGCTGGCAACCGTCGGCCTAGTCCCCGGCATCGTCCTCATCCTCGTCATGGGATGTCTATCAACATACTCTGGTCTCGTCCTGGCTGAGTTCCGAGCTCAATACCCATTTGTGCAAAACTTCGGAGATGCTGTTGAGGTTATCGGAAAGTCCATCGGAATGGGTCGCGTGTTCCAGGAATTCTTTGGCTGGGCTCAGGTCATCTTCCAGGTGTTTGTTATGGGAAGCCATCTCTTGACATGGACCATCTGCCTCAACACTCTTACCAACAGCTCAACGTGCACCATTGTCTGGGCTGTAGTTGGACTGGCTGTTTTTTGGGTTCTGAACTTGCCCCGAACACTCAAGTACACCAGCTACATGTCTATGGCTTCTTGCATGTCCATCACCGTCGCTGTCCTCATCACTGTCGGAGATGTCGCCAACGAGCGCCCCATCGGTTCTGGAAGCATCCACGTCGCTCGCGAGCTTGGTTTCACCGGTGCATTCCTCGCAGTCACCAACATTGCCATCTCTTTCTCGAGTCACTCTTGTTTCTTCAGCGTCATCTCTGAGTTCAAGAAGCCTGAGGATTGGCCCAAGGCCCTGGCTTTCCTCCAGATCGTCGACACTACCCTCTACCTCCTCGCCGCCATTGTCATCTACGTCTTTGTTGGTCCTGATGTTCCTTCGCCCGCTCTGTCTGCCGCTGGCTCAAGTACCATGCGAAAGGTTATCTGGGGCATTGCCATCCCCACCATTGTCATTGCTGGTGTCATCTACGGCCACGTCGCTTCCTCATACATCTTCCAGCGCATGTTCCGCAACACTAAGCACATGATCCGACGAACAAAGCTGTCCACCTTCGCCTGGTTCGGTGTCACTTTCGGTACATGGGCCCTTTCTATGGTCATCGCCGAGTCCATCCCCGTTTTCAACAACCTTCTCGGACTTATCTGCGCCCTGTTCGCCAGTTGGTTCTCTTACGGTCTCCCCGGTATCTTCTGGCTCTGGATGCACTATGGCAACTGGTTCAAGGATGGAAAGCAGACCTGCCGCTTCGTGTGCAATGTGATCCTGTTCCTTACTGGTTTCCTCATCTGTGTCCTTGGTCTGTGGGCTTCCATTGAGGCTATTGCTCAGGGAGGAAGCAAACAGCCTTGGTCTTGCGCGAGCAACGCTGCGAAATAAGCTAGAGCTTTGCTGCGGGATGATGATGATTAGATTTAATATGAATAATACCCATTTTGAGCTATTAATATACCTTATACCAATACACAACATGGTAATCGTGCGTGCTGATTGGTGCATTCGGTGATAGGCCAACCAAAACGACAGGCATGATAGTTTCCCTATTTTGCTCTTGCAAGACTATTCGTCGTCCGAACGACATCCTAACATCCTGAAAATCCCGTCGATCTCTGATGACCAGAAAGCCTCAGCTTCATCCGCACCAACGGCCCGCCTCAGAAATACATCGTAGATATATAGAATCGCAAAGCAATCCTTCAAGTATTTCTTCAAATCTTGCCTCGCCTTCTGGTGGATCTCGTCATGCTCTGATGCCAACGGGTCAATGACTGGTTTTTCGCACCCAGTATCAACTTCGAGCGTTCCCAGCAGAGCACGAGCATTCATGTCTGTGACTCCAAGAGCACCCCAGAACGCACGATGCGGGATGTTCTGCGCAGGATAGTCGTAGTTCTGCAATGCAGTTTCATCCAGATACTTCACCAGCCTTTCGACGCTCAGCAATGACACCTGCTCCTTCTGGCGACACTGGGCCGCTTCAATCAGGTTTAGAAGCACATATACTTCCAACGCTACACCAGCAACGAGATCTACTCCAAACCCATGGCCCCAATGAAGGTTTCGCATATCTGATATAGGCACATGCTCGGAGAGTCGTAGCAGACCAGATAAGGCCTCAAGACGAAGCGCTTTGTCATCGCTGACCGCAGCTATAATGACCAACATCTTGACCGCTTCAGCGAGATCAGCATTTCCGGTGCTATGAAGCGTGCCATTGTCTTCCTTAGCTCGGCCCTGCCAATACTTCAGATCTTGATGTGATGCCGTTAACGGATTATGTAGAGCAGAATTTCCTTCGTGCGGGCCCAGGCCAAAATGACGTTCAGGGAAGTTGAGCACGTCATCATAAAATAACTTTTCGCTTGATTTAGCCTGGATTGATTCCAACTTGGCAATCTCAGTGTCGGAAAACTCCTTGATGGTCGCAGAGACCACACGGCCGAAGTGACCCAGAGTGGCCTTTTGTGAAGGCAGGTTGAGGGTTACAAGATCGTAATTGTCCCTGCTATCAGATTTCACAAGCGTGAGATGAGAAGCAATCGTTTTCCATGGGATCTTGTGGTCGAGATGCATCTTGAACCAGTGGCTGACGTGTAGATGTTCTTAGATCGTCGCCAAGGAAGCACTAGAGATATTTTCTCGTATAATGTTATGATGCATATCTCACAATCAGAGTAATGCATATATCGAAGTCCTGGATTGTCTGACTCTAGCTAGCACTGATCACTGAGAAATGTTAGGATGTGGTTTGAGGAATTAACATCGAGCCAGACTGCAAAAAGGTCGAAGAAGCGGTTATCGAGGCTAGGTCACATCACGCATTGCGTAGTCTACTCTTAAAATATTACAATGATCAGGCACATCTTGCTTTCAACTCAAATATTTATTCTTTCATACTGTCACCATTCTGATCTTGATCCAACTTGTTCGATGGACACTGACCTTCACAGGACTCACGCTGGTATCTCATCAGACAATTGTAACACTATTTTAAAGAGCGTCCATTTAGTTGATATTGATGTGATCTACTAATCCCCATAGCCCGGTAAGCCAAGCAGTGTATCCATCGCTAATCGTCTTTGCCATCTATAATCTAAAGGTCATCATCATCACCGGTCGATCTGCAACAGGTCCAGCATGGTTCATCATCAGTTCCCTAGAGGCTTGTTAGTATCATAGCTGTAGTTGTATACCGTGAGACTCATACAAAGTTTTTCGGTTTCTATGGCACCAGTCAGTAATTGGCTACATGGTAAATATTTGATACTACTCACCCAGGATTCGGGGCAATTTGGCGATTGCCCAAAACAAGCTCTCCAACAAATATCGTAGTTGTTCGCGTTGAGAGCGCCCTTGGGCTTGGGGGTTTGGCCAAAGCCAGCAGAGGTACCCTGGGAGACGTGAATGTGAAGACTGGCGCAGTTCGGATTAGTGACTTTGTGTGAAGGAAAAGTAACAAATATTGGAGATATAATTTAAGGTGACTATTGTTGAGCTTACGTGATCTCGTCGCCAGAGTGCTTGACTTTGGCAGGGGACCAGGGCATAGCTGCAATGCCCTGGGCGAGGAGAAGAGTAGAGACGACGGAGAACTTCATGTTGAGTAGTTGTAAGTTGAGGATAAGATAGTGTACTGGTTATGTGAAAGTGATGTGGATAATGTTGTCAAGCGTGGAGGAAATGTTGGCGGACGCTCAATCTTTATAGATTTTGAGCCTATGCCAATCCTGCCATAGCCGTGCCTTTAACCTAGCACAAGTCCAAGTTCCACCGACATCTTGAAGTCCTGCAGTAGGTTTGGATGGCCTCAAAGGTCTGGAGGATACTCAAGCTGAGCAACATCTGGCTGCACAATATGATGCTCTTGTTGTACAAGGTCTGTCTTGGCGAGAATGGAATGTTGTTCCCTTTGTCGAGCAGACAGGACATTGTAAGCAAGATCCGCATGCTCGCGGGGACGGGAAGCGGCTTCGTACATCCGGTGTGAGACATGAATACGAACGGACCATCGGGCAGACTACGGAGTCTCGGCATTCACCTTCGTCATTTGCCTATAATCACAATCCTCTGAAACTCAATCCATTGGTTTACAACTTTGCAACAGATCCGACTCGAAACTATGTCTATTTTCTAGTACCCACAGCTATTCGGGCTCTCAAAAATCCTCACGCTATGCCTACATGTGTCTCAGAAAGCGGGGAGCAGGAACCGTGTCTCGGAATGATGGTCAACACAAATGCAGTGTTACGTAGTATGAGACGACGAGTCAGGACATTATGGGAGAAGCTAACTTTCGGGCCGTCGGGAGAAGGGTTTTAGAATGGACGAATAACGTATGCTGGTTACTACGCCTTGAATTCGACGTCAAGATTCTTCAGGTCGTATGTCAACTCCTGCAGGGAGTGTCAAAGTCATGATTCAAGTGAGCACAAGTCTCAATATTCCCCGAGCATATGACGCGTCGACGCTCATCACTTCAGCATGCAGCCGAGTCAGGAAATATGACAGAATTGAATCATGCGTTTAAGTGAGGGGGATAGAATTGCATGCATGTAAGAAGCCATTGTTTCAGATACACGGCAGTATGCAGATGAGCTGAAGAGGAACTAGAACAGTCTCACTTGCATCTGAATCAACGGCAATGCGCCGGGTGGCTAAAGATGGGCCAGATATCAAGAGCCGAGATGTGCGGAGCCTAATGCCGAATAACTCGAAAGCCTTCTGGAGATAGACTTCTCGACCGTACACGCTCCTCCTCCATCCTCTCTTCCGAAGCCTTGGCTTTGTTGCCAGTCTCAGGATCCCATATCCACCCTTCTTTAAGCCACATCCATCGAAGATAGGCCCTCAACTCTTTGTCGAGGGGCACCACTCTCTTCCACTCAGGCTCAAAGTCTGGGGCTGCTTGAGACCCGTTCCAATCCTTGGCCAAGCCTCTCAGTAAATCCCGGTGGAATATGCGGAAACTATCGATCGCGTACGGACCAAGCGAGGGCAAATGCGCCACTTCCCATCCTTGTCTCTCATCATCCTGGTCTAAGACTTCATTCTTGCCTATGTCTAAGCCATCTCCCTGCAGAGGATAATGCAGCTTGCGATACCTTCTTATTTTGGAAGGCGGATGTTCGACCCAGGCCTTTGCAAAGGCTATGAAGCGAGCGGCGCGGGAGTTGTAGAGGCCTATCGGACGGATGAGTTCCGCAAGGTCCGAGAAAGATGCTTCAGCAAGATGATTCGGTGTCGGGTATTGTGAGAGAAGTTCTAGAAAGACCGGCCGTGCTTGAGAGCCTCGGGTACGATTCCACAGAACGGCGGCGACAAGTAGTTTGTACAAATCTGTTGCGACACTTTCTTGTATCAGACCAAAGTGTTGCTTGTCAATCGGAGGTATTCGAGATGCCGAGAGTATTATTCCTGCAGGTACTTCTCGTAACTTTTTCTTTTGTTTCTCGACTTTTATTACCACTTGTGTATCGGTGTCTGGGTCTTTCTTGACCATTGATCGCGTAATACGTCGATGGACTGTTGGGGTGGCAGTGTGTCTTGATCTAGCCATTGCCAAGTTGCGTTCAGTATACTCAGTCTCGTACACACTAGCTCGGGCGTCCGTGGAAGTTGACTTATGGTGCTGCTACTAATTGTTAATAATCTTGCAATTGTAGTTACGGCAGTTTTCTCTGCTTGAGAAAGCAAGGGAGTAACAATTTATATGAGGGCGAACATCATAGTCCATGACGTCAACAGTCCGCCTCTATCAAACGGGCAGGCGATTTTTGTAAGAGTACAAGTATGCCGCGTGCCACTGGTAGAGATGAACTGCCAGCACTCTACGTGTAGAGTAGAGTAATTTGTGTGCGAGCTATTTAATACAGCATCCCTTCAGTCTATTTACAAGGTCCATAACCATTTTACCGCCGGCATAAACCTTCAGCATCCCAATCCTCACTACCAACACCGCTCCTGACGATGAATAAGTTCTCCCTATCCCATTTCTGTTTAATTTCATACAGACGTGGGTAGTTAGAGCCCCAAAAGCTGGCCTGAAAGTCTCTTTCATACCCGTCAGCCTCATTAAGATACGCGCCGCCGTTGCTGTTAGGTTCAAGCTGCTTGAGAATTGGAATTTCCACTTCAGTCAGATTCCGCTGCACGGCCTGTTGTTCGGCGAGTGACGCATTGGCATCCCATCCGCGTGCTAGAACAATATGAAGCAGCGCTTTGCGCCAGACGGGATGCAAAGCACTGTCAACGGTGGCAGCATTGGCCCTTACCGCCGGACCTGCCACGACAAGGCCTTGGATCGCATTCTGACCCTCAATGGTCTCGCCGAGATATGTTCGCAGGCTGCGTAAGGCATCTGTCACTTTACCTGGTCCATCGGCTGACATTAAAAAGTCGTGCGTTACGATACGCGAGCCGAGTATAACCCGCCTTCCAACTTCGTCAGGGGCCTCATTTGTCGCAGTATACATGGTGCTCGCCTTTCGTGAAAGGGTAGATGTATAGTTGAAAGATGAGCCTGTAATATCCCCAAGCTCTTTGACGAGTGGCCTCATTAATCTGTCGATTGCAGCTTTACTTGACGCATTGCCAAAGCCACCGGAGGCTTTCATCGCCGATACGTGGCCGAGATGTGTGTCTTTGAGGTCAGGAAATAACCAGTAATACATGTTACCACCTGCATCGTTAAACTTGGGTAAGAATGAGTGGAAGTGCTTCACCGCTTTCCAGAAGCTCTCGTTGCCAAACGGTGCTCCCCCGGACAGGGAAAAGGTTACGATGGGAGGATCTTTGAAGGCGAGGACCGTAACCGAAGTGACTACACCCCAGGTTCCTCCACCTCCTCCACGGAGAGCCCAGAAAAGATCGGTATTCTGGTAAGCGTTCGCAATTACGTGTCGGCCCTACGTACTGTCAGTTCCCTACTGTAATAGTAAAGCCATCGAGCGTTGACATGAAACTCACATCAGCGACCACCACCCTGAACTCCAAGACATTATCTGAAGCCATACCACCAATAGCAGCCAGCATAGAATGTCCGCCACCCTGTATATATCCTCCAGCGATGCCAACGCCGTGCGAGCTGCCACCCACGACCATGAGGTCGTGCTCACCCAGCCATTCATACAAATCGTATAGCTGGACCCCGGCTCCCACAGTGACAGCAGGGCCTTCGCCTTTGCGGTTGCTGCCGGTCGGCTTGAAGTCCTTGTGCACTCTCTTGCTTTTCATCGAGTGCGCATTAATCTGTAGAGATTCCGGAGCGACAGACCGGCCGGCAAAATCGTGACCGGTATTCCTTATAGCCAGTCGCAGGTTATACTGTTGGGCAAATCGTATACCAGCCTGGATATCCTCAGGCGATTCGGCCTGGATAGAGTAGAGCGACACACGACCCTGACCACACGGAATAGAACGTTTGGTATCGATATAGCATGATTGATTATTCTCGGGCCATGCTTCCCAGTTGGACCATTGCACGGCAGCTAAACGAATATAATCAGTCCTTAAAGTCTACTTTTGTGAAAGATTCATGTTTCCTAAAGATACCTGGACCATCGGAACGCCAAACGGAACTGTACTGATGCTTGCGTGTAGCATCGCAAGCGTCGCTATCATATGAAGCGCCGTGACAGACAGCCCCAGAAGGCTTCAGTACGTGCAGCTTCCCGCGGATTGTTTGATTTAGGTTTTGCCATTCCTGGTTTGAAGGCCAGCATGGGTCAGATGAACGACACCGGCACGAGGGATTTGTCGACACAGCGGCTTTTGTCATCGCGACAAGGGGGAACAGAAGGATTTGGGACCGCATAGTGACTGAATTGCGTTTGAGGTATAATAATGATGGGAGAATGATAGACAAATAGATGGATCATGTGGGAGGGCAGCGGAAGGGATGTTGATATTTATAATAGATCCTGCCTCTTAATGTCTCTCGTTTCGAGATGCTATGTCAGGCGTAGAACAGAGAAGTCAAACGTGTACAAGCCAAGCGACCTAGCTGTGCTAGCTTCTCACCGCCACGCAAGCTAGAGGGGTAGAGAGGTCTTCTTTGGAAAGCGAAGGATGTGAGGTATCCCAAGACCCGGATCTATGCGACGCAGACTCCGCGGCCCGCGAAGCTTTGTCTTTCCAGTCGGAAAGTCGGAGCAATGTGGCACTCCGTTTATGTACAGTGAGATAGGACATTGACTAGAGAAACAGATACAATCGGCGGGCAATCAAATGAACCGAGTCCGACATGGCTGACGGACCAGACTAGAGCATCAGGTTTCTGAGTTTCCTTGAATCTTACGTTTCGATTTCGTTACCATGATCTGCGATGCTACAAGAGCAAATAGCCAGAGTTGTTGACTCCACTATGCATGGCCAATTTAGCTCTGCAGATCACATGAACTCCCTGGGTTCAAAGTGCTTATGTTCCATGATCTCGGGTGAGATTTTAGTCTTATTTCTCGGTCTTTAACTCCAGCATACCCCTGTAACTAAAGACCGAGGGTATTTAAGTCAGGATACCATGTCATAGTAGTGGTTCTTGAATGGGTCAGCCGGCGTGATTGATCGTGAAAACTCAGCTGCTACAGACGGCAAAAGCACCTATTACTAGGATGAGAAGGTTGGGTCTTAGTGATGAAATGATGTAATTTACGAACAGCAACATGAAAAGAAGTCAAGTCCCTATATTCATAGTCGACTTGACATATAATCGCTTGTGAGAACTGAAAATTAAGTGTAAGAGGTAGATTTTAGTTGTTTTGACAACAAGTGATGCTCTTTTATATGCCAATGTGACTATTACAAAAGTGGAAGCGCCTAGCTACATGAATTGCATTTATCAAATTTGGTCAATTCCGTTCTTCAAGCTACTGAACGTCCCAATGTAGCTCGCATCACAGCTGGGAAACTCTGCGCAGTCCGGAGGAAATTTCGGAAAATGAAACGTTGTGCTCCTCCTGCATCACAAGCATTGAGTGCGTTCTGTGTCGATAACTTGAGCGCACCGTTCGCATAACTTCGCATCTCAGCCTCGTAAAGTCTCACGCCCTCAATCAACTCAAGCCTTCCAGCCATGACGTCAACGAGGCAGCGTGTCAAGACCTCGGCGTCGCGGAGGGCCGTGTTGGCTCCCATTCCAGCCATGGGTGTCATGTTGTGAATCGCGTCGCCGAGAAGCGTGACGTTGCTCGATTTCCAGGGCTTGAGGTTGGGCATGGTTCGGAGGGGTAGGCATTTGATGGTTGATAGATCGCTGCCTTCGACCAATTCTCTCAAACTGGGTGACCAACCCTTGACGCTGTGTATAACATGGTCCCTCAGCTCAAAGCCGGGCATTTGATCTAGAATTGAGGCTGAATCTTTTACTGGCACGACGTAAGCCCAGACGATGTAACGGGAGTTTTGCCCTGAACCCCATGCCGACGTGAACAGCCATCCTTTTCCAGATGGCACGATATTGTTCAGTGCACCGCTCGTTAGCTCTGCTGATAAATTCTGAATCCTCTCTTCGTCAAGAATGCATCGACCTGCGATAGCCCGGATACCAAGGTCCACACGATCCAAATCCGGCATGTACTGTCGACGAACTGGCGATTTCGGTCCATCAGCACCTATAAGAAGATCACAATCTTCCCATGTGCCATCCGTGAAGTGCGCTCGAAGTAGACCGTCTGTGAGCTGTTCGTATTGAAGAAAAGTACGACCCCACTGAACAATACCAGCCGACGATGAATCCAAACCTTCTAATAACACGTCACGAAGTTCGAGCCTTCCGACCGCGCTCCGCTCAACTTCAAGAGCTGGCTTTCCGCTGAGCTTCGCATCATCCTTCTCAGCCAAGACTCGAAATTGTGTATCACGGAAGAATAACTGGGTTCCTGCAGATGAGAAAACAGTCTGGAGGCGTGTCCAGTTGGAGAGTGGCAAACAGGAGCGCAAGGCGTGTCTGCCATTTCGGTCAATATGGAGGCCGTATCCAGCCAGGTTTTCGGTCCTCTCAGTCTACGGGGTGTTAGTCTCATGCATATTCGAGTGGTCGAAGTTCTGACCTGTCGTTCGAAAACAAGAACTTCTATCCCGGCTTGAAGGAGGCCGTGTGCTAGAGTAAGCCCTCCGACGCCAGCACCGATGATTAGGACACGCATGTTCTCGAATTGTTTTGTTAAGACCTTGGTGGAGTGTGTATGATGAAAGAGTTAAGAAAGTTCGGTTGATGAAAAGCAGCGACTCAATTGATGATCCAACCTTTTTTTTTTTTCCAAGAAAATTAGATAGCACGTTTGATAGCTCTGATCGCCAAGACTTGTTTCCTCTCCCATGTACTATATAGTTTCCCAGCTTGTTAGTCGCGGTGCGCGGGCGATGTTAAAAGTCGTGGTGGTGCGCCGGCACTTTGCGGCGCGGACGTTAATTGAAGTCCGCGGGGCGGAGCCTCCAAGTGCAAGTAGCAAGATGACCACCATGATTCGTAAAGGGTCAGCTATAACTCTATTATTGAGCTTAACCACTTGAAGCCTATTTCACAGCCACGCGGCTAGTAATATCTGGACACGCCGCGATCACCGTACGCATGGTAGAGAGGCGGTATGGGAAAGAAACCCACGAGCGCACGCGGCACATAATATCGCGCGAACACGGAGAGAAAAGCCGCGCGGCTGTGAAGACCTATCGGATAGTAGCCCATTGATCAATCCGCGAATGTTTGATTTCTCCGTTCAACAGTCGATATATTTAAGTGGCAAAGTCCTTTCAAGAAATACCATGAACCACCAACACTCTTCAATCTTCATACCATTGTCTTATCCAGCCAACTCACATACTCTCCCATCTCTTAAGATATAACTATCTACCTTTCCAAGATGACAATGGATAATCCCAACCTCGGTGGAAATATCTTCTTCCTCGCTTGCCATGCGCTGCTCATTATACCCCAGATATATTGGGTTTACGCCACAAGACCTGGGGATATCTGTTTGGCATGTTCTGCGGCCATGTCTTCGAGATCGCCGGCTTCGTAGCTCGCATCAGTATGCACTTTGACCAGGGTGGGTTTTTGACGTAAGTTTATATGTTTCTCAATTCTTTGTCTCCAGAATAAGCTCCTAATAGTAGCGGCATCCAGATATATCGTCACCATAACCATCGGTCCTGCATTCTTCAGCGCTGCGATCTACCTCTGTCTCGCTCGAATTATCACTGTCTACGGGCAGCACTATTCTCGCTTCAGCCCCCGCACATACACTATTACGTTCATGCTTTTCGACTTTGTCGCCCTTGTTCTTCAAGCTGCCGGCGGGTCCATGCTTGGTGGCGATGAGCAAGATACCATCAACGTCGGTCTCAAGGTCATGAAAGCCGGTCTCGCGGCGCATCTGGCAGCTATTTCGATCTTCGTGATTTTGGCTTCTGAACTTGCGTTTCGTGTGTTCCGTCGACAAGGGGACTGGGATCCCAAATTCAACAACCTACAAAGGTCTCCTAGGTTCAAGATGTTTCTGGCTTGTAGGTCCTTTTGCAATTAACTTCTCAAGAGTATCGTTTAACATATGGTCAGGTCTAACAATCGCTACCATCACTATTCTGATCCGAACCGCCTATCGGGTTGCTGAGCTCAGTGCTGGCTACCATAGCGCTTTAGCTGAGAACGAGACCGCCTTTATGTTTCTAGAAGGCACGATGATTGTCATTGCCGCGACTGCACTTGCAATCGGTCATCCTGGTGTCTCGTTCCAGGGCCACTACAAAGAGGCTGATTTCCAGTTGAAGAAGGCCGGAGATGTCGAGGGCGCTGTCAAGTCTGATTACAACTCATTGGAGCTTTCGTAACGTCGCCTCGGCAAGATCCTTGATGTGAAGATGGGGGTATCAAAGCAACCTTGGCAACATACAAGGTATCCTCTAGCTTGCATCAGGCTTGAGCGTTTTCATGTTGATTTCATTGTCGCTAAGTTGTCGACGTATTGAGAAACTGGGCTGTGAGAGGAGGAGGGTTGAGTTTTAAGGTATCGGGCATAGCATTTTGACATGTTAAAGTTAAAGTGATTTAGCCATGTAACATTGGTCTATCTCTTGGAGCTATGGTGTTCTTAGACTTTAAAGTATCGAGCGAGAAGTAGAACGTAAGTTATGGCCTAAGAACCATTTAAGCAAGTCAGAGTTATCAGTCCCATTTAAATCATTAATCCACACATCTAATTGCTGAATTTGTAGTTAGTCCTGCCTACTATTATTATCAATTGCATAAACAAGATGTCACGTAGTATGATTGTAATCAATAATAAATTCTCATCTGAATTCATCAAGTTCTTATGATATTCCTTCCATTGGGAACTAATTGCCTGCCAGAAACTCCAATACATGTTTTACGAAATCCTGGGGATTCTCTTCAGCAATGTAGTGACCGCACTCTGCAACGAAACCCACCTGAGGGCTCTCAAATGCCTCGTTTGCCATCTCCTCTGCGCCGGCAGCCAATGCATGGTTCGCCCCAGTCAATATCAGATTTCGCACCTACACCCTTCCTCGAGTCATCAGCCATTCCTCATTCTGAGAAGCATCTAGTTCGAGCGCTGCGTAGACATAAAATGCGCTCTGTAGAGCGCCTGGTGTCGAATAAATGTGAAACGTAGTGATCAACCACTTCGTCTGTGAAATGCGCTTGATTATAGGCAAAGCGGTGAAGCCAGACACGTCTCGGACCGGTTTCGAAGACGTTCCATGACCAGTGGTATCGGGCGCAATGACACGATAGCCTGCAGTAGCAATAGGTTCGATGACGAAGCGGAACTGGTACGAAGACTATGGATAGCCATGGATAAGAAGGACTGTTCCCTTGGACTCCCCAACGGGCTCGGCTTCGCGATAGTGAATTTGCAGATCTTTGGATACGGCTATTTTCCGACTGGAAATCCGAATCTCGGAGGATGACATTTTGCCCAGAATTGATGATACAACGGCTATTAGGATATGGTGCTAAGGACAATGTAAGGTGCGAAAATGGTCGTCAAGATTCGCGCATGCAATTTGCTTTAGTAGCTGGCACTGATGCTCCGTAGGGCAGGGAACAGCTTACGTGGATATTGAGAGGCATGCCTATTTCCGGAAATGACAGTGTTATCCACCTTTAATAAATCTGCCCTTTTCTCTTTCTATAATAACGCATGAGTTGCTGACCACTATCGCAAGTCCCGAGCGCTTTGCCAAGATCCGCGGCAAACGAGCCATTTTTGATGAGATTAGTTTTGCAACCTGCACATACATATTGGTTTGGTATGCCATTCCTGAGTATTTTAGTTCTTTTACTGCAGTCTGCTTATGCGGAGACAGTATACAGAAGGAGGTGAACTGAAATAGGTATTTCTTTTATTTTTTAAGCCTTTACTACCTAAAAAGTGACAAGGTTCGCGTTTTCGTCTCCCGCTGATTTTTAACCGAGGCTATAAGCTTCGCTTTTTGAATCCCAGTAGCCTGTTGGGTATCAAGTCGACTTCAAGGCATTGGAAAAATACCCAGTCCAACTGACAAAATTCTCGGACTACCTTGAAAAGCATCGCAGCGAGGTGCTTCAGACGTTTAGTTAAATATAGCCTTCAACTATGCTTGTCTTTGAGCTGGAGATAGCGGACAGTAGGCTCAAGCCAGAGTACAGCCGTTGACTTGTCATGATCAGAAGCTGGGCTATTGTGATAGGTTCACATGAATTAGAGAAGCATCAGTAGTCGTGTATAGGATATTGTTTACTATTACTTGCGTTTCCCCTTCTAAATATTTAGTTAATTCGTAGACATGTGGTAAGGCCGGATTCTACCACTGATTACTCGGCTAAAACCCCTCTTCTTGAATACAAACTTTCTGCTCGACCCATATTGAAAAGCCTGTAGGCACCATAGAATTGCGTGACAATCCAAAGTGCAAAGATCATAGGGGTGATTACTTGAAAAGCTGCACCCCACCTACCCCAGGAAGATTTTAAAAGATAAGCAGTGACAGCAACTTCTGTGCAGGCTGATAGAGAAATCCAAATACAGCAACCATATCCCAGACGCGCTCTCACTGTATGGTTGTTCGCCTTCACTCTCCAAATGATCATGGAAACGAAGATGGGCAGCTCAACGGCTACATCAAAAGCACCTGCACCCTTTGTTAGTCATCTGATAGTTGGCATAAATACTCTAATAAAAAATGGTTTCATACCCCAGACCATGCACATGAAGAATTCCGGTGTCGCCTGTGGATGTCTTTGTACGTCGGCAAAAAGTACCACGGCCGTTTGGGTCACGAGGAGCAACCCTATGTGGTGCGCAATGGTGAGCGGGCTAGCGAACTGGGTTCGGAAGCACATTTCGTAAAGGTAATAAGCCGTGTACAGTTCAGCAACAAGGAACAGTAAATCCCCAAGAGTAGCGCCCTTTCCAATAGGCGTGTCGAACTTGGCCGAGCCGACAAGAAAAGAAAACACTGGATGAACCCCTACGCAAAATAACACGAATAGGATGATGGCTCCAACGTGATAGTACGTGAATGATCGGCGACGTCGTTCGTTGCCATCCTTCTCCAGAGCAGTATAGACATCTCTGTATACCAAGCGCAAGACCCATCGCTCGAGTATGTTGGAGAGGAGGGCGATGCACACTATGTTGCAGGTGATAATGAATGAACCGTACGGGAGCAGTGTCGTAAGTGGTTGATTGTGTATGACAGAGATCTTAGATCGCTCCTCGATAATAGCCGATACAACTGACATGGTTGTGATGGAGCTTTTGAGCAGGTGAGGCTGTGGAAAAGAGCGAAGAACTTGGAAAGCAACGAATAAAAATACACCAATAGAGACTAAAAGAGCAATGTGTTTAAAGAACCATCAAGGAATTCATCAAGAGCAAGGGTATATGACCTACTTCTATCAAAGAATACTGACCCCTTTTGACAAGGTACAGTACGGCTGCTCACCTCTCAGCCACAATGAGTACGAGTCTACTAAGTTGCTAATTATTATATGCTTCAGGATGGTGGGGATAATTCTATGGAGATATCCGTCCACTCTCTAGGTTGTAATTAAATTTTAGAGGATATACCAAGCTTTGGAAAGCAGATAAAATCAAGGGAACATATTATCGGGTACTACAGAAAAACTACCTTTAAATCATAGAGTATTGGTTTGATCTTATAATATAAACATCTGAGAAAGCTAGGAATCTCTGGGTTTTCTCTAATATTCTTTCCTATTTTTTTAAAACTGGTTTCACCAATACTGTCAAAACTGATGTTGAAATTTGTTATTCGTATAAAATTACGGTCAGACCAATCACAGCACAGTAAGCTCATCTAATTATACGCTACTTTCGTAAGCCAGGTTGCCAGATTAAGAAAGAGCCAAGACAGAAAGAGTGCTATAACTGCCGCTCGGCCCGACTCGGAGGTAATAATCGTATTTCGGCAAGCCCTGAGCCGAGCCGGACTCTAAGTTTGTGGCTCGAGAAAAACATATAAGTCTGGCGCCCCATCACATGGCAGTAGCCGAGAGCCACTCCTCTATTCCCAATAATTGATTGCTTAGACCTGTTTTGGTCATATAGTAGCTGTATGATAGACTGTCAAGTCCAAGGAAGTACGATCTTCTTATCAATATGCTGACCTATACCATACTAGATATCCCAGGGTCACATAGCTAGGGAACATAGGTTTGTTTCCGCACTAAAGTCACATACTTTATAACTTTGAACATAGTTTTTATAGTCCTATACTGTTTTCAAACGAGAAAGAGAATAATTCCAACCACTAAAGCCACATATAGTCTTAACCAGATCGACCTAAGATAACCAGTGCTTACAAGTTGTAGGTTCCCATCTTTCGAGGGCTGACCTTCTTGTGGAACATGTGATCAATCTCGTCGTATCGTCGGCCCTTGAGCTCAGGAACATAGACCCAGCTCCAAACAAAGCCAATGAGGCCGAGACCGCCAAAGATGAAGCCGACCTTTCCCTTGAGGTTGCCCTGATCCGGGTTGACCATGTAAGGAATAGCAAAGTTCATAGCGACTCCCATAACGGATTGAGTAGCCGTCGCCAAAGCCATTGTCTTGGCCTTGAGAGCTAAAGAAGCTGTCTCTCCCAGAACCGCAAAAGCCATGGCTCCAACAGTGGCGAAGTATACGTAGGCGTAGATGACAGTGCAAGCAGCTTGCACCCACTTGGCAGCAGCAGTAGGCACCACGTCCATGATACCGATAAGGAACAGCAGAAGAGTCAGGGCACCCATGCCAGAAAGGAAGATCTTCCGACGACCGAAAGAGTTGACAACGAACCAACTGCAGATGTTTCCAAGAACACCACAGGCTGTGACTCCGACGCCCAGATCGAAGCTGCGAGAGTCCTCAAGGCCAGCAAGTTGGAAGAAGTAGGTCGAGTATCCCAAGACGAAGATGATGCCTACGAAATGCTGACAGATGAAGACTCCCATACTGATCATGGTTCGGACGAGATCGGTGCCCTTGAAGCACTGGGCCCAGGATGGTGCCTCAACCGTTGCAGCCTGCTCTTCCGCAATGGTCTCTTGAATAGTGGCGAGCTTGGCATTAACGTCGACTGCAGGTCCGTACAGCTTGATGATCGACTTCCTGGCCTCTTCGATCTTGCCCTTGCGAACCAGATACCATGGGGTCTCGGGTGCAAATGGTAGTCCAGCAGCCAGGATGAGGATAAAGATGCCTTGGGTAGCAAAGGCACCACGCCAAGCCCAATGGTCGGTTCTTTCGCCAAAGGCCTTGATGACACCATTTGAAACGAGTTGGCCGACTGCGATACCGAGGTTAACACCAGCTGTTGCGATACCGCGGAGAACAACTGGGGAGATTTCCGAGGTCGCCAATGGCGCCAGAGTCAGGAAGAAGCCCAGTCCAAATCCAAGGATCAGTTTCGACATCAGGAATGCAACGTTGGTGTGTGACATGCACTCTCCAATTGTACCGCCAGTCGCAAACAGAAGTGCCATAACAAGAGAGTTCTTGCGGCCGACATAGTCGCAGATCCAAGAGCACAGGAAACCACCGAAGAAACCTCCAACAGAGCTGACGGTATTAAAAGCGGTTTGCCAGTCTGCAGGAAGAATAGCCTCTCCATTCTCAACATATCTAAGCTTGTATCAGTTTCGGTTCGGGAATTCGATTCGACGGTCAGGCGTACCCAAAGTCACGACGGAATGAGGCGACGGAGATCATTGCACCGTTGATCTGGGCATCGAAACCCCTATGAAACTCTAGTATCAGCAATTGCCTCACCCCGAAAGAACATTGAGTAAACTCACCAACCAATAGCGGCAATTGACCAGTAGAAACACCACCATACAAGGGCTGGGTGCTGGCGGAAACATTGTTTGAGAGTCAGCTCATGCTCAGCTTGGCGGTCTGCCTCGACAGCATGGCTCTTGGCGTCGATAAACTCGGTACCCGAGACTTGAGCCTGGAGCTCAAGGTCGGATTTGACTGTAGAGTGCTTTTGTGAAGCCTCCATGATGATTGATGTTGCAATGTGTGGCTTTAGGAATAAAATGCAGATCGTTGCTGGATGGATAGAGATAAGAGGATCTCCAGAGCGGTCAACTACCGAGTCTTATATACATCGGCACATCACCTTGTCTCTCTCGATGTTGCAGTCTAAGTGTAATGTCTGGGGATATAGCATCCGGGTAAAGACGACCCAGCTCAGCTATGGCCACCACACCTGACATGACCTGACAAGACGAAACAAAACGACACCAAAGTCACCGGAAGAGAAAATAAAAGCAAGCTTTACTAACGTGGTCTAGACCAGTCTGGGGTTTGTGGGGAGATCGGCTGTTCGCCAGTCTGGGGATCGTGGGGATACGTATACATACTGTAGTGACACTAACTTGGAGCTTACCCCGGTTTGGCTGATAAAAGCGACATTCCCCGATGAATTGGATGTTTGCCCCACTCGAGATGGTGTCACGGGCTTGAGGTATAAGGAGCGACATTCCCCGAGGGTTGATATCCACTACCACTCTCTTCCCCGACATCCTTCAATCTACACTATTCGCAACTCAGCGCACAATGTCCCCGCAAGAAACATTCGACCAAACATGTCAAGCGGAGCCGGAGCGTCGACCAGGAAAGAGACCTGCTCCCCGCGGCACCGCATTCTACCCGCGAAAACGGGCAAACACGGCTTGTCAAGTGTGCCGAGCTAGGAAGACGAAATGCGATAATCAGAAACCATCCTGTTCATATTGTCTCAGCGTCGGGGCGAACTGCATTCAGTCCCCGGTTGACCTCTCGGCATTTGACCCCGCAAGTCTTAAGATCCTCGAACGATTGGATGAATTGGAGAAGTTAATTCGAGAGCCGCGCAATGATGGCAACTCGGATCCGGAATCGGCTGTTGACGTCGTACAACCCGATGGCCAGAGCCAAGAACTGTTGTCCGTCGAAGAGTCTCCCATAGTGGACCTGGGGTGGAAGGCTAGCGAGGACCTTGGCGACATACCTCTGAGGAGTATCTTACCAGAGAAGATGGAGAGTCTGCTTCTCTGGTCAGTTCTCTCTCGTGATATGACAGCCCATGCGACCTTGCAGAATGACCCTCCCCAGCCATCGCCGTCTTATTCCCCCGGCTGTACTTCACTAAGTGACATTGCAGACTTGGATACCCAGGGTGTCAAGGCACTCCTGGATAACTTTTTCGCACATGTACACTGCAAGAATCCCATCTTGGAAGAGGCTGCTGCGCGAAGGGTGGTTCTCAATGTTGTCATCGAAGGAATAGATTGGTCGCCAGGTTCATGCCTGACGTTAATTATCTGCGCTCTTGGGAAGATCTCCACAGCACTGGATGCAACCTTCCAATTGAGATCAGACTCGACAACATTTCTGGAGGCTCAGGCACTGTTCCAAGCGGCCCAAAAGAGGATAGGCACTCTCATGGCCCGATCAGATATCATTGGGGCTCAATGTTTTTTCCTATCTGGCGTTTACCTGATGAGCATCTTTCGACCCTTTGAAGCATGGCGTTACTTTTGTCAGGCACTGGCTACCTGTCAAACCTTACCGTTTTTGCAAAAAGCCCAGTCTCTTAGTATCACAGATGGGCCAGACCTTGCAAAGCCAGAATTGGGTGAAACACAGCAAGAAGCAGTGTATTGGTCTGCCTGGAAGTCCGAAAGGGAGCTGAGAGGAGAGCTCTCACTCCCCGACTTTAGCATGCCTTATTCCTCAAGCGTGCTATACCCGCCATTCTTTCCTACACCTCCACATCCCCTCGAATCAACAAAGACTACAGCTTCGAGCAGACAACACACATCCTGGCTCTTTTACCTGTCAGAGATCTCTCTCAGACGCCTTTCCAGCCGGGCATGCAACGACATTCTTGAATTACACCGCGCATCGACTTCCAACCTGGATTTTCTTGCACAACTGGCTCTGCTCATACCAGCTTACGAGACCCAGGCAAACCAATGGGCTGATAGTCTACCACCAGAACTGTCCATCGCAACAGCTCCAGCCGAAGATAACGTATGTTGCTTTGTTCTCCGTGGACATCTCGTGAATTTCTTTGAGCGTCTTTACTGGCCATTCGTAATGGCCCACCTCGCGGCTTTGGAGCGCGGAATCTCGACACCCATCCCTGGGAGACAATATGTAGAAAAGGGGTTGGAGTATCACGTGTTGAATGTGGAGATTAATGAGGCTGGCTTTTATCATCGTCATCATGGGACTTGGCTCATGATCCGAGCTCTCGTTCGCTCCGCAACTGTATTGCTTGGAGCGCGGCTCTTAAATTCGGCAATGCCCGGGGGGTGGCGGGAAGCTTGTGAGAGGATCATGCAAGTTTTGGGGTCATGGGAGGATGAAATTCCGGGGCTATCGAACCATAGGACGTTCTTGCAGGGGGTCTTGAATAGCCTTGACAGCTGAGATTATGGTTAATTGACATATCATGGTTCATAAGTGTACCGACAGAATGATTTGCGTCCCACTTCCCCATATTCTTACGAGTAATGCAATGTTCCCCTCTTGGATTACGGGGTGTCCGTGGGCCCCTAAGAGACGTACTGGTGTGGAGGCAAAGCGCGTCGGGGAGTATCGCCCGTAAGCAACCACTCCACCTCAATGAAGTAAGAGACTATTGACTATTTAATTGAGCACTTCTTCATGGCCTGAATACAAGTATACTTCTCAGTCATACAAAAAACACCCCATATTTGATCTTGTTGGCTTTGTTCCATCTCTTTTCTACATCAATTGCACTTTATTCTTCCATCTTACAGTCATCCTCTAACCATGGTCGCAACCGCAGATGTTTCTGGCTCCTACGAGGGTGTCCAAAAAGGACAGCCCCAAAAGTCTTCAACTTGTAAAATGTTGCGGACTGAGGGCAGTCAGATCGTAGACCCGTCCGGAAAGCCCGTCATTCTGAAAGGTGCTGCCATCGGTGGTATGCTCAACATGGAGAACTTCATCACCGGATATTCTGGCCATGAACACCAGCACCGTCAACAGATGGCCGAGGTCCTAGGAGAAGAGAAAGCTACATTCTTCTTCGACAGACTTCTACACCACTTCTTCACTGATTCCGATGCTGCTTATTATTCGTCATTGGGACTTAACTGCATCCGCATTCCATTCAACTACCGCCACTTCATCGATAACATGGACCCTGATAACCTCAAACAGTCTGGTTTCGACTGGCTAGATCGATGCGTGGATATTTGCGGCAGGCATAACCTCTACGCTGTCCTCGACCTACACGCCGTTCCCGGAGGACAAAACCAAGACTGGCACAGCGATTCTGGACTGGCACGGGCCGCATTTTGGGACTACAAAGATCACCAAGACCGAGCAATCCAGCTGTGGAAGGCCCTTGCAAAGCACTATAAGGGCAATCCTGTAGTTGCTGGATATAACCTCCTCAACGAACCTGCCGATGATTCCAAGACATCTTCAGGTTACTACGGTGAGAAATTGATCAAGTGGTACGAACGGGCCGAGAAGGAAGTCAGAGCCATCGACCCAGAGCACATGATCTTCATCGATGGGAACACATATTCCATGGACTTCCGAGCGTTCCCTGAGAAGCCCCTTCCTAATGCTGTCTATGCATGCCACGATTATAGCTTCCTTGGATTCCCCATCGGCGAACAATACGAGGGCACAGAGGAGCAAAAGATCAGGCTACGGAAGAGTTTCGAGCGCAAGGTCGAGTTTATGAGGAAGCAGAACGTTCCTATTTGGAATGGAGAGTTTGGTCCAGTTTACCAGAACGAGCATAAGGAGGGAGAAGAAGGTGTCAAGACCAATGCCAAGCGATTCAATTTGCTGGAGGAACAACTCGCCATTTACCGAGAGACTAATGTCAGCTGGTCAATCTGGCTTTACAAAGATATCGGTTACCAAGGCATGGTTTATGTCGATCCCCAATCAGCATACATGCGCCTTATCGAGCCCTTCGTGGCAAAGAAGCAACGTCTCGGTCTCGACTTCTGGGGTGTTGTCAACAAAGACGGCGTCAAGCATCTATACGAGCCCTTCATTCAAGGACTCAAGGAAGAGGTTCTAGAGAAGTACAGAGATACTAGGTATCCCAAGATTTGGACTTTTGAGCGTCAGTTCGAGCGTGTCATCAGGGAGTGTCTGATGAGTGAGTATGTTGGTTGGGAGCTTGCAGAGCTATTTAGGGATAAGACTAAGGAGGAGTTGGAGGAACTTGCTAGCAGCTTCTCGTTTGAGAAGTGTCTTAAGCGAGACACGTTATTGGGCATTCTTAGCCATGATTCAAGGATCTCGGCTAGCAAGCAGTAAAATTGGGAATGGGCATTTATGTAGCATCATGTTACCAGACATCTTTTGCATTACGCTTATGAACACTGCCTTCATTTCAAACCCAATATATATTGCTTTACAATCATGCAAAGGCTAGTGGGTTATGTTATATCTGCTGCTTTCCAACCCTCTATCGCCATTTTGATGTGCATCTCAAAAGGTCAAGCTTGCCTTCTTGTCCAACTGCCTTAACCCCTCCTAATCTCTATCAATGGCTCACTCTAAGCTCTACCAGTCTCCATATCGATGGGGCCCTCGCCTTGGGCCTCCTTCTGCTTGATAGCCCACGCGAGCTCCTCGTCAGCTTGCGCCGTCCTCTTGGCATCCTCGACTCCCAGCTTGACGTTGCGAACAAGATAGGCAAGAACCAAGAGCACACCCGACACGCAAACAGAGCCAATAGCGAGGGTCTGTTGAGTTTGGCGATAGCACTTGTCAATGGCGTTTCTGTCGCTGCTTCCAATCTCATATCCCTTCGCAACGACGATGGACCCAAAGATCTTACGACCATCCTCGTCGCCGAAGTGAGCGACGAGCTTTCGCGGGAGGAGAGAGTTCCAGATTGCACCACTGACGGTGACGCCAAGGTTAGAACCGAGGCCAAGCGACGAGAGGTAGACAGCAGTAGCAATAGCAACTTGCTCGTTCTCGAGGACTGCCTGCAGCGAGACTTGCAGCGAAACCTGGGCAAAGCCACGACCAACACCGAGAAGTGACTTGGAGGCGATGAAAGCAGGCTCATTAGCGATATGAGTACCAGAGATGTTGGTAAGGTAGATTGGGATTCCAGAAGCCAAAATGATCAACACAACACCAAGCATAATCATAGGTTTTGTGTTCTTGACGAACTTCAGGGAAATACCAGAGACCAAGGCACCAATGTTGTAGGCCACGCGCTGTGCGTTATCAACACGAGTTGCAGCGCCTGGAGAGTAATGACCGGCGACTTGGAGGAAACTGGAGAGGAAAGGTCGATAGATACTGTCAGACATAGCGATGATAATGACAGATGCGCAGGCGACGATGACGTTGCGCTCTCTGATAGTTCGGTACGGAATGATGGGGTTAGATGCGAATTTGCCATCCCAGACCAGGAAGCCAATAAAGGTCAAGACTCCAATGATGATCAGAACGATAGAAGAAGGTCGGCTCCACCTGTCGGTGTTGTTTCGTCCGGCGATAGTCATAGGAAGTAGCGTCATGGCCAATCCAGCGACGAGAAGAAATGCGCCGATGAGATCGAGTTGAGTACCGACATGTTTCGCCTTGCCGAGAGGTCCAGACGAAGCGCCATGCATGAAAGATACTTTCTCGGTGATCAATCCAACCTGCTTAGCTCGGCGTTTCATCCAGACCATGATGCCAATCGTCGGTACAGCTGTCACGGGCAGGACAATTGCCCACATTCCATAACCCCACCTCCAACTCGAGTGGAGGAGCATATGTTCTCCGAGGTATGTTCCTGCGTAGAGGGTGGGAATGGCCGAGAGGGATTCGGGCAGGGTGAAGAGGATACCGCGGTTGACGAGGCTAGTAACGTCGGCCACGAAGATTTGCTGTGAAATGTTCCACCATGTATCACCAAGAGAGTCGAAGATTCCTCCAGCCTAAGATACTCGTCAGATCGGGTCAAAGTAGTAGCATGGAGTAGCTGTCTACATACCAGGAAAGTGTCAACATTCCGACAGGCCGCGTACATGGCGTTGCCAATGGCCATAGAGAGGGCACCGCTGGCGAAACCCTGTGGTCGACCAAAGTGCTGCAATTGCATTAGAGGGTGCTTCGAACTGAGGTTGGTGGAGGAGACGTACATCGGCGAGTTTAGCCAAGAGAGGGTAGCCAACGATTCGTACAATGCCATTGATGATCGAGCCAGTCGCGAGAAGGGAATGACCATCAAAGTGACTCGTCGCGTAAGGCTCGTAAACATTCTGTGTGTATACCGCCAGGTTCATGAAGAAGTTCATGACCAGAAGGCTATGATCGTTAGTATAACTCAGTGAGAGGACCAGAAATTACCGACCATCCAATAGCGATTCCCACTGTCCGGGTTGTCCATAGCTTTCGAAAAGCCTCAGTCGCTGCCCTGGGTCTCTCAGCTCCCTCCTCCACTACAGTCTCATTGTTTCGGGGAGTATCGTCTGCCATATTGTCTACTGCTGAAAAGCAACAATCGTCGACAGAACTTCTTCAGAAAAAACGTTGGGCCAAGCAGGATCTTATGTGTCAAATAATCCCCTCAAGCCAGCGTCCTGGGACGGCACTTATGCCTAATTCAATCACCTGCACACAAACTCTGCATGGTATCACGATGATCATTTCTTTCTACAGTAAAGCCCACGCGCAAAAGCTGATTGATAGCGGATCTTGGCACAAGACCCTTCGCTCGCTTCCAGTAACCTTGTCTTTAAGCATGCACCTAAACTGATCTGACATGGTAAAATGCGATTCCGTCGGCCGACGTCAAGACCGGTTTTTACTGCCAAGAGACTAACTTGAAAATACGATGTTTGAGTTCAGACCGGGGATAGAAGTTAGTCCGTTTTGAGCTTTGTCCGCGGCAAGCTCGGCCATCAACCAGTTTGGCGAGATTGGAGTCAGCAAATGGAAAAGATTATCTGGAGGAAGATCTTATCTGATCAATGACCAATGAGGAAATAATAACCTTTGTCCTTAATTTGTCCCCCACATCGTCTCGTACCGCCAAGATGAGTTGACCCTAGGTTGAGGTTTTTAAAGCCCAGGCTGTATCCACCCCGTCGGTTTTCATCTGTCAACACTAATACAGAAATGCACATGACACCGTTAGAGGTGGTATTGTTGTCGAACCATGTTGAAGCGGATTATTTCCGCGTTGTGGGTATCTCAGGTTACCCCCAAGTGACCATGGGTTTGTAATCTTAAAGAAATGTAGCCGGATCATTCAACGGCGCCCCTGCATTGACATAGATCAATGTAACATTTGACCTGCCTGAACTGGTATAAGACTACTGTGACATAGGGCTGAAGGCAATATGGTGGCACTTGTAGGCTCGTTATGTGATTGCCAAAAATAATTTGCATTCTTGGGGTGGATATCCTAACAACCAGGCTCGACAGAAGCAATGCCGGGAATGCTCAAATAATTGTGGTATATGATGGTATGCAATTTCCAATGCTATGCAAAAAGCAGATAGATCGTGAGTATTCCCTTTTCCAGCAAACGTAACAATTTGTGATGGCAACCAGCCCCATATCCCGTGACAGCCCATGCTTAGATCTCATCAAGAGTCTCGTGCAATCTCGACCTAGGACTTTTCCGACTTTGCAATCTTTTCTGCCTCCTCCTCTGCCTCATTCACGATGGAGTCCGCCTCATCCTTGGTAAAAGCATCCGTGAATTTGACCCAAGACCCATGAGCCAAACCCGTCCCCGCTCCAACGAGCATCCCCAGTCCTGCAGTGGGAATCGCGACAACACCAGTGAGCAAAGCTCCAACACCAAGCCCAAGACCACTCGCAACTCCAGCGCCTATACCAGTTCCCATTGCACCTCCTTGCAGCCAGCCTTTTTCTAGGCGTTCAGCAGTTTTCATGAGCTTTGCTGCTTTCTTGTCGATCTCACGGGCTTCATCCCTCAATTGCACCGCTTTTTCTTCATCCTGTTCATTGTCTGCCTGTTCATGAAGCTCTATTGACTTTGTTTGTAGTCCTTTGGCTTCTTCAACGCGTGTTTGGATTTCTTTCACCAGTTTCTCCTTGGTGCCGGAGAGGTTTTCACTGGGGCTCTGGGCATCTTCGTGGCCCTCGGCGCCCTTGGACTGGCTGCCAGGCATGAACTGGCTGGGAATGGCACCTGAGAAAATAGATCCTAGTGCTTCGTTCATCGGGGTATAATATTAAAAATGGTAAATAGATTGGGAAATGATGAATAGAATTTGGATGTGGCTTGCAAAACGGTCCCACTAGGAAATCTGGTTTATTTTATTAAGATTACAGGTGGGGGTGGCGGATGACGTAGGGCAGTAATCCACGTGTCTATGCAAGCTTGGGTTATGATGATATAATTTCTCATCGTATAGACAACTTCTTGAAGAGGTGAGGGTTGCGCAGCACGAGGCATTTGAGAATATACAAAAGGCTTCCTCTTGTTCTACCAAGCGCAGAGTAGAGAAGTACCGGGTGAAGAAACGCGGGCAAACGTACTGTTACAGCACGCGAAGTAACTTCAAACAGCTCGAAGTGACGCAAAGGTCTCTGTGCCCAAGAAGCTCGTTTATAAGTATCGTAAACTTCCAACAAAAGATTTCTTAATGACATATCTAATATTGCCTTTTATTTATTTAAGCAGCTAGAGTGAGATATAGTATGTTCTAAAAATGCCATCTTTTGAATATTGGCTGGTATCCAACGAACTACCCTATAGCCAACCAACACTGACGTCTGCTTATCTAAGGTATATCAAGTTGGAGAAATGAACATGTTTCATTGGCCAAGATCAGCAGTCATCATCCCTTAACCCATTCATCCCTTGCGACCAAATCCTATCGCAGGGTAAAACTGTCCTCAATCGTTATCAACTCAAATCGCACCAGAATAATCAGTTACCTCCATCACCGTCAATTGCGAAGAGAGCCAACTGAACCATGTCCGCTCTAGGCCTGGGCCGCCATGGCTCCACTTCTCCAGACACGGGCGCGTCATCGTCATCTTATGATCAACACGCTCTTCTCGACCTCGTGGATGGAGAAGCACCCGCTAAAGATTTCGATCGCGATACGCGAGGAAGAAGTCATGGCGATGGAAAGGGAAGTGCTGCAGCTGATTTAATGCGAAGACTTGGTGTCTCGCCTGAACGTCGTATCAAGGTAACGCCCGAGGATGATGCACGCGTATTACGCCGTATCGACCTCGTCGTTTTACCTCTGATGCTGGCTGTCTACTTCTTGCAAGGTGATAAAACCGCGTCAATTATCTCAATGATTTGTCGTTGACCTCAATATAGGTCTTGATAAGGCCACAATCGCCTATGCTTCCATCTTTGGCCTCATCGAAGACACACACCTCGAGGGAAACCAATTCTCATGGCTAAGCTCCATTGTCTACGTCGCTCAACTCATAGCCCAATTCCCACTAGCATGGCTTCTTGTCAAGTTGCCAATTGGCAAATTCACTGCCTGCATGGTCACTCTTTGGGGTCTTACGCTCACATTCATGGCTGCGGCGCATACCTTTCGAAGTTTGCTCTTTGCCCGTTTCTGGTTGGGTGCTTTTGAGGCGAGCATTGCTCCTAGCTTCGTGGCTATTACTCAGATGTTTTGGCGTCGTCGAGAGCAGCCTCTTCGCATGTCGTATTGGTATGCGATGAATGGATTCACAGGTGTGGTACGTTGGATCTATCACACATGAGCGGGCCAAAACTGATGTGAAAATCCAGTTCGGAAGCTTGGCAACCTGGTGGCTCGCGCAGCTGCCTTTGGGATTGAAACCATACCAGGTGAGCTTGCCATCTTTCAGCCCGGTTTCCATGGGTAGGCTACTAACTTCCAAATAGACAATCTTTGTCGCTTTTGGGATTATCACCGTTTGCTTTTCCACCGTCTTATTCTCATATATGCCCGATTCTCCGGCTGAGGCCAAGTTCCTCGACAAGCACGACAAGCTCATTGCAATTGAGCGACTGAGGATGAACCAAACCGGTGTTATGTCCCGCCAATGGCGGTGGGATCATTTCTGGGAGACGATTCGAGATTTGAAAACCTGGCTGTGGTTCGCTCTTATCTTCAGTATCTCGTAAGTAAATCTTGTCATTACTCATCACTTGCGGCTAATAACTCGGTCTTTTCAGAGTCCCTTCAGGCGGTGTCGGCTCTTTTGGTCCTCTTCTTATCAAGTCATTTGGCTTTGATTCGTTCCAGGCCATCCTCTTCAACGCTCCATTCGGTATTGTTCAGTTGATTTCCACAGTTGGAGGTTCTTACGTGGCAACGAAATACCACAAGAAGGGTCCAGTCATTGCTTTTCTGGCTCTTTTCCCTATCGTCGGGTGTATGATTATGTTGTCAACACCACATACACCCGAAGGTAGGAATACCTTGTTAGGCGGCTACTATATGATATCTGTCTTCCCCGGAATAAGTGCGATCCCATCCCTTATTCACCTTATTTCCCGTGCTAAGTCTTGTTTTAGTTCCTCTGATTTACTCCTGGGCTTCCTCGAATACCGGCGGCGATACCAAGGGCAAGTGCAACTCATCTGCCCTTTTCATCGGCCAATCCCTTGGAAACATCATCGGCCCGCTGCTGTACAAACCATCAGAGGCGCCCGAGTACTACCGAGGTTTGTATTGGAACCTGATCCTATACTGTACTATCGTGGTCCTTGTTTTCGTCACCAGCATGTATTTGAACTACCTCAATCGCGATCACAGTCGTCGCCGCGTCTTGGCAGGCAAGGACGCCGTTATCGTTGACTACAGCTTGTATTCGCCCGAAGAGGCTGAACGGCTTCGCAGGGCAAAGGTGTCCGAAGGTCAACATATTGAGAATGCGAGGGATGGGGCGGTGGGCGACCATGCGTTTGATGACTTGACCGATTTGATGAACGATGAATTTGTCTTTGTTTTCTAAGGAATGAGCAAGGTTAAGGATCTCGGTGAGATTGCCGACAAGTTTCTCGTGCTTGCACCAGTTTGTATAGAGATTGCCTTTCCGGATCTCGCATATGGCAGTTCTGCAGTAAGACGCAAGGATCCCAAGTTTTTGATAGAATGGGTTTGCCAACAATGCAGGATATGACCGGATCTTTCTTAAAACTGCAAGATCTATCACATTCTATGTGATGGTGCTGCCTTGCCAGAAGGTATGCTTTAACTATAATAAAGAACGCAGTATTTCCACATTCGATGGCAAAGTCCAAGATTTCTGCGGACAACTTGACACCTATAAATTCAACCTTGATAGTCGGGTTTAGATTTGGCGCCCGATCGTATTTTGTGGAAATATCTCGTCAACTGCAGTCCTCGAGTCCACAGGTTGAAACGTCTTTGATGCAACTGGCTTAATCAGGCTTGATCTGCATCTCAGCCAAGAAACCCCAACCTCTCATGTGATGACAGTTGTCGGTAAATGCTCCCCCGAATCTGCGGCGGGGTACATACCACCACCTTGAGTAATCCGGCATCGGCTTGCCTTTCATGGTATTTAGTTTCCCCGTTACCTCATGAGGGGTCAAGGTCTCGAGTTACATACACTAACTATTCAATATCTCTTTGAGATAGACCAAGTCTTTTCATCATTCTATAAACCTGAAACTCCAGGACCCTATTACTCATCATGTCTGAAGCTCAATTCAAGCGTTATGTCATCGTGGGCATGGGCGTGAGGTCCGCCATGTACTACCAGGCTATCATCCAGGACTTCAAGGATGTTGCCAAGCTCGTCGGAATCTGCGATACAAACCAGACCCGTATGGATGTTGCCAACGACCACATTGTCGAGCTGGGAGGTGAAAAGGTTCAGACCTACAAGGACACAGACTTCGACAAGATGGTCCAAGAACAAAAGGCAGATGTTGTCATCGTCACCACCATTGACCTCTTCCACCACCACTACTGTATTCGAGCCATGGAACTCGGCTGCGATGCTATTACAGAAAAGCCAATGACCATTGACGAGAACAAACTACAAGCCATGATCGACGCTGAGAAAAAGACTGGAAAACAAGTCCGTGTTCTCTTCAACTATCGCTATGCCCCTCATCACACCAAGATGCGTGAGCTCATTGACTCTGGCGTCATTGGCGAGATTTCAACAGTGCATATGGACTGGATCCTAGACTGCCCACATGGAGCGGACTTCATGCGCCGCTGGCACCGACACAAAGAGACAAGTGGTGGAATTCAAATGCACAAGTCTATCCACCATTTCGACTTGGTCCACTTCTGGCTCAACACTGAACCAGTGCTTGTCTACTGTCTTGGAGACCTGCGGTTCTACGGCAAGGAGAATGCCGAAAGACGCGGCGAGAAGAACCTCGGAGAGCGATATCAGAATAACGAAGAGGCTAAAAACGACCCTTTCGCTTTCCAATTGGATGAAAATGAGCGTATGAAGAAGCTTTACCTCGACGCGGAGCACGAGGATGGCTATATCCGAGACAGAAACTGCTTCGCTGAGGGTATCACCATCGAGGATAACTTGTCCATGATCATCAAGTACAAGAACCGCGCCGTCATGACATACAACACATACGCCTACGCACCATGGGAAGGCTACCGCTGTGTCTTCAATGGAAGCAAGGGCCGAATCGAGATCAACGTGGTTGAGAGCGGCTACAACCCCCTTGGCGATCCCGTCAAGAAAGACTCTGCTGGTGACGATGAGAAGTACATTCAAGGCGGCGTGGAACAGACCAAGATTGTTGTCTATCCCTTGTTTGACAAGCCTTACGTTGTGGACGTTGTCAAGCAAGAGGGTGGTCATGGTGGAGGTGACCCTGTTCTCTTGAAGGATGTTATCCTTGGAAACCAGGCGGATAGCTTTAAGCGGGCTGCTTATATCCGTGATGGTGGTAATGCAGTTCTGGTAGGAGTTGGTGCGAACCACTCGATGAAGTCTGGTATGCCTGTCAAGGTTCAAGACTTGGTGAAATGGTAAACCATCCTATTGATCTTTGGGCTTGTAGTTAGTCGAATCATGTAGGCATATTGCGACCTCACAAAAATGAAGATTTCACCTTGGGAGCTTTCAAAGTGTTCATAACTTGGGTCGTCATCAATGGTATCGAAAGAGAAATACATTCATAATCATGTTTTAATACACAGCTAACATGTAATCCTATTTAAAAAGAGTCCATGGGCAAGCTGACTGGTACTCCTTCCTTCCCATTCCCATCAGAAGCAGACTTTTCGTTCATATCATTTAAAAATCCCGTATACATAACATCGTTCATACCAACTTCCTCCACCTGACCAAGTGTATCAGGTGGAGAACCAAGTAATTCATAAGGCCAGAATGGCACTCCGCTGAGATCGTTAAAGTGAGTTGGATCCATCAGTGACATATCACTAAAATCCAGCGGTGGAATATTGGTGATTTCGCACAATGCAGCTGTCAAATCGACTGGAAAGGGCTGCTTGCTGCTAAAGAAAGATTCTTGATCGACCATTCTGTCTTGCATTTGAATCTGGGTTTGCAAGTCAGACGAGATGTTGCTGCCGCCTTGGTCTATAATTTCCGACAAGTTGTTTGGAATGAGATCCTTGTTCATGGCTGAGAATCGTTTTCTTGACTGATCATCGATCGCGGGCATTGAAACAGGCTGAGACTTTGCACCCAGACCGTGGCGACTCGCTTTCCTCAAAGATGGAGGAAAGTCACACTCATCCGGTAATTTGCCATTACTGATGCTCATATCCAGAGTCATAACTAAGCGCAAGTAATAGCTCGGCCGGTTCTGAAGCATATCGAGATAGCTACTGGGTGAAGACGCATCACCTTCAGAGGCTGGGGGTGAAGGTGATCGCTGTCCTGCGAGTTCAACAACATGGCGTATGGCACGCATGACCCAGTCGGTGATGTAGTACCGTTGTTTGTAGCTTTTCATTTGTTTTAGTAGGTTATCGACGTGTTGTTGCTTCTGGGTAAGAGCGCCGTCTATTTGAGGTACTGTAGCCTTTTGTTTGGGACGACGGAGTTCGACATCGATCATTTGAAGGGCTAGTGGGAAGGCGGTGCACCCAATACTAAGAATAGGTCAGCATGGAATAAATAGCGGCTGGGTTAGTGAGTAACTTACGCGGTCATGGGCAACCAGCGTGATAGCCCCAAACGGTCGAATTCGAGAAGACATTCAGTTACGCGTGATGCTGAGCCTTGGAGGTCTTCGCTTTGCCGGCGCAATTGTACGTCTGATTGAGATGGTGGTAGTAGACTGGAGCGGAGGATGTTGTAATGGCAAACGGATAGGCGTGCGGAGCTTTGAAGGTCAGTCTGAAGTACCCATAGAATTGAGTGGGTGGAAACTCACTGGTAGTACATCTCGATGAGATTCTTGAACAGGATAATGGAAGTTGCTGGGGACTCTTCTTCAGCCATCCTCTCATCCAATGTAGCTTTCGTCTCAGTCCATGCATTATACCATCGTCGGAGTTCCATTTGGCAAAGCCCAGCATCCTTTGCAACCTCCATTCTGCCAGATAGCATCCACGAGGGGTTATTGTAAAGCACTGCTGTAACTGTCAAGACGTCTGTGAGCACAACACAGAGGTCAACTAGCTTGGAGAGAAGTTCAGCGTGAAGAGTCTTTGTCGCTGAGTCGTAAACATCAGAGTTATACAACTCATCGCTAAGGTCAGCACTACCCAAGACTGAGCTTCCAGAAAAGCTGAAGTTGGACGGCGTAATCTTGATACTCTGGCGCGATGTGAGCGGCAACAGCCTGTCGCAAATGATACAGCACCACCAGAGTCGCTTGAGCGTATTTCGCAGTTTTTGAACCTTGGCCACTTCAGTATCACTACTTGGCCTCAGTGAAGCATAACAATGTGCTTTGGCGACTCGAGCGTAGGAGATTGCGATGCCGAGCCATATTGAGCCTAAGGGTTTGTTGCCGGCGATGCATCGTGGTATTAAATGGGTGTGCGCAAGAAATAATGAAGCTTGAGCGATGGCGATTAATGACTTTTCGACATTGAAGTCGTAAAGGAGCTGTTTAAAATAAGCATGCGAGTAATGAAGTGCAGCGTGGAAAATACCTTTGATCGTCGGTAGAATGCAAGCTTGGCCTGGTGCACGTCTTGGAAGCCAAGCAGTTTGATGGTATCCGATGACACAAACTACGATTGTAAGCGAAACTTGTTACAAGACAGGAAATAGGCATCTTACCCCAGAAGAAATGAATAACAGACCTTGCAAGACCAGCATTGGCATCTCATATTCGACATCCGAGTCCACAGAGTTGTAGGAAAGCCAAAAGTCCTTTTCGTTCAAGATCGGCAGCATCGGATGCACGTGCAGGAAATATTGCCGCAAGAAATCGTCCAGCGCCGCGCGTTGAGGCACAATGAAGCAGCCTTGGCTTACAAGAAATGCAAGGTCTTGTGGTAGTAGGTCCTTCGTATCGGGAACTTGTAGGAAGGCATAGTCGGGATGGCATGGCGGTGCTGGAGCTTGCGCTACATCTTTCGGGTAGCTGTTGAGGGGTTCGGGTATTGATGTATTGGACGCGATGGAGGCTGCAGTTGTAGCATGTGTCGGGCTCGTCGGTGATGGCTTTCGGTTCGAGGACTGATCGACATGGTGACTCTCGGCGGTGGTGATGCTGTCTTCAATTGAATGTGGTGTCGGAGGGTCATTCGGACGGATGCGTGGAGTGTGTGATCTATATAGAAGAGATCATCAGTCTTGAACAGTAGCGCATAGACCGAGGGTAGCTTACATTATGCCATGTCGTCGCTTAAACGTACAAACCTTGTCGTTGTGTCTGCAATTGACACAAGGCCTAGACGGATTCTCAATGATGCAGCGAACTTTCCGCGCCCGACACAAATTACAAGCCCGAGAGACCCGTTTCCTCGTCGTCTTAGTAGCCTGCATGCTGCCGAGGATATCTTAATCGGTTATGTATACCACGGAGATAGAAAAAGGACCGAGATCATGGAAGTGGTAGGTCGATAGTTGTGTTCATGTTAGGATTAAACTGTCTACTCGCAAGCCCCGGATTGAAAAGCAGACGTCAGCAGGCCCATGGCCCAAACCCTGGATCCGATGGCATCTGCCGACCGTGTTCCCCCACAGAATGGCGATCTATCCCCGCAAGTTTGGTCCACGCTAAAGAAGAGCTAAGCAGTTTGGAGATTCCAGAGTCCGGATTTTCCGGGTGCTCGCCGCAGACACCGCCATCTCCGCATTAGAGCATGAGGTTTGTAGCTGCCAAGACACTACCAGGGAATTACAGTCACAAGTATTATAAAGATTAAGCTTATTACGGGGCAAGGAAGCAGTTACTTGTGCTATTTACGGACATCTCATTGGTTGGGGACTGATGAAAACTTGTGCCCATTCCGCCAAAGCGCGGAAGTGAATCTCCATGAACAAACCCAACTTGTTAAGCGAGGCAGCCAATCAAATTAGTTGGACGGACCAACGGTAGCTATCAAGCAAACAAAACATCTAGATGAATCAACAACAACCGTCTTACCCTGAGTTACCTTTGTTGGAGAATAGGCTAATAACTTTGCTTATTTGCATGTTGTACCTACTGGCTTGGGATAGCTTCATGCATGATAAGATAAGCATATCTGCAGTCGTTCCTCACGTACCAACGAATTGAATCTTCCAACACGTCAATCAAGGCCGCTGATTCGAATATCTTTGTACGAAAATCAGCAGCGGGGTACAAAGCACGTAACATAATGATGACATTGAGCATCTTTATTTATCCGCCTATCAGGCAATTTCTCTCTCTCTTTCTTCTCATTCTTATTCTCTTATTTCCCTCCTAATTCCAATCTTTTTTAATTGATCTTCAAATCTCACAACACCAACGACATGTCTTCGAAAGAGCTCCCCGCCCGACTCAAAGAGTCCATCGAGGCCTCAAAATGTGAATACCGCAATCTGGGCAAATCGGGTCTACGGATCTCAGTCCCGGTGTTTGGTTGCATGAGTTTTGGAGACAAGAAAGTCCTTCCTTGGGTTATTGGCGAGGATGAGGTGCGATACTCGAATCTACAAGCTACAGTACGCGAGCTCCCCATTAACCATCTGATCTGCAGGCATTAGATCTTCTCAAAGCTGCTTACGATCGCGGCCTCAACACATGGGACACCGCCAATACCTACAGCAATGGCGCATCTGAAGAGATTGTTGGCAAGGCTCTCAAAAAATTCAATATCCCCCGCCACAAAGTCATCATCCTCAGCAAATGTCGCTGGGCCGTCGGAGAAGAGCCAGGTAAGTAGTGATTCAGGTGCTACGGCCGACAATACTGACGATTGACCCAGCTGCTCGACACATCAACTACAAGCCTGAATTTGCGGCGTCAAAGGATTATCAGAACCAATACGGTCTATCCCGAGCGGCAATCTTCAACCAAGTTGAAGCGTCTTTGAAGCGACTCGACACCGATTATCTCGACTTGCTTCAGATCCACCGATATGACGAGGACACCCCGCTTGAGGAGACGATGAGAGCCCTCCATGATCTCGTCCAATCCGGCAAGGTTCGCTACATCGGTGCCAGTAGCATGTGGGCGACTCAATTCGCTAGAATGCAATTCGTGGCCGAAAAGAATGGCTGGACCCAGTTCATCAGCATGCAGAA
Source organism: Fusarium lateritium (assembly GCA_014898835.1). Lineage (NCBI taxonomy): Eukaryota > Fungi > Ascomycota > Sordariomycetes > Hypocreales > Nectriaceae > Fusarium > Fusarium lateritium. Next base: position 59,998 of record JAAVTZ010000154.1, read on the forward strand.
TCATTACAACCTGCTCTATCGTGAAGAAGAGCGCGAGATGATCCGCTACTGCAATGACACGGGCGTAGGCATTATTCCTTGGGCACCGCTCTGCAGAGGCCATCTTGCTCGCCCTCCGGCACAATTTGGTTCTACAGACAGAAGCAAGGGCGAGAAAGATAGCTCAGGCGAGCTGTCCGAAGTGGACCAGAAGATCATCGGCCGTGTCGTTGAGCTCTCAGAGAAGCATGGTTGGCCCATGGCGCATGTTGCTTTGGCTTGGATTAACCAGCGCATCACCAGTCCGATTATCGGGTTCAGCAGTCTTGAAAGGATTGAGCAGGCAATTGGTGCTAGAGGGAAAGAATTGAGTCCCGAGGAAGTCAATTACCTCGAAGAATTGTATGAAGCCAAGCCAATTTCTGGGCATACGTAGGAGAGTATCTGTTCAGGAACCTTCGTGGAAAAAGGGACAACTGAATGGGAGCGTACCACGATCAGAAAGAAGTCTCCCAATATATGAAATATTCAAGTGGAATAAGATCTACCAACCACTTGATTTGAGGATTAACGAACATCAAATTCCGTTGGTACTGTACCTACTCGGTGCTCGGCATCGGAATCGGTAAGCGTACCGGAGCGGCACTTTGTTCGGCTGCTAAAGTCGCTGACCCTCAGTGCTCGCGGCCCAGTAAAGCGACTTTTACAGTGGCTTCCGACATTTTAAGCCCGCCCGAATCAGGCACCGTAATCCCTCACTTTCAATCCGCAACCATCACCACTACATATCCCATAATGAGCTCCTCTATTCCTTCGGTTCAGAAAGCGGCATTGATCGAAAACCCCGGCGATGCCGCTAGAATCGTCATTCGATCAGACATTCCAGTCGAAAGCCCGGGGCCCAATGAAATTCTTGTCAAGCTCGCCTTCACCGGTGTCTGGTAATGAGACTTCCAACCGTCACCGGTGTCATCCACTGACTTGATACAGTGGCTCCGAAATTCGTGCATTCTCAGGATGGGGCCCTTACAACCCCATCGTTGGACACGAAGGCGTAGGGACCGTTGTTAGACTGGGCGAAGGAGTCGACTCTGGCATACTCAATAAGAGAGTAGGCGTGAAATGGCTTTACAGTGCTTGTGGAGCTTGCACGGCCTGCAAAAGAGGCTATCCCAATAACTGCCCGAAACAACTCAATGCCGGCCGTCATGTACCCGGGACTTTGCAGGAGTACATGGTCGCCGACTCCAGGTATGTCACGGAGATTCCAGACCATCTTCCCGGAGAGGTAGGGGCTCCTCTGCTATGCGCAGGTCTAACCATGGCGGGCGCTGTTGCGAAACTCGAGGGATACGCAGCGCGAGGCGACTGGGTTGTCATTTCTGGCTCTGGCGGTGGCCTTGGCCATCTAGGCGTCCAAATTGCCAGCAGATTAAACGGATTACGTGTCATCGCAGTTGATACTGGAGAATCCAGGCGCAAACTGAGCTTGGAAAGTGGCGCCGAACATTTTATTGACTTTGCGACTGAGAATGTTGAAGAGAAGGTCAAGGAATTGACGACAGAAGGTGCACCGGCTGTGTTGGTAGTGAGCGGATCACAAGACGCCTTTATTCAAGCTCCAGGTCTGGTACGCAACATGGGAATTATCGTCACGATTGGTCTTCCAAGGAATGACTTTAACATTCCTCTATCCGCTACAATCTGCTCAGCGCGATGTGAGCGACCCTTTCCCAATCATGATCAATCGTTGCTAACATTAATCTACAGCCCTCACTGTTACTGGCGTTGCAGTAGGCACAGAGGAGCAGATGAAAGAGCTTTTACAACAAGCCTTGTCAGGTACAATAGTTCCAGACGTCAAAGTACTTGAGTTTGAGGAAGTGGGCAATGTTGTGGGAGATCTTCAGAAGCAGCAGGTTACTGGCAGAGTGGTAGTAAGAATACCTTGAGATGGCGATAACCTGTTGCCTCGTATTCGCCTAGAATGTCAAGTTCCGATAAACAAATTATATTACTTAGCACCCACGGAGTTCAACCAACCTTCTACTTTGAACCCCAAAGCCGGTCTTCATACATACAACATTTTATATGGGCCTTTCATAGACAGACAGGACTTACACCGCGCCGAGCTCCAAGCCATCGTCAACGTTGTTCTTAGAAGCATTCGGTCCCCTTCGCCAAGGCCACGCGAACCGATGCCGCACAGCTCCTTGTTCAGCCCTCTCTGAAGGACGAGACGGCACTCCTTGTGTGCCATTCATTTGCCCACTCTTTGGCTCAACTCCGTTACTGACACCTTCATTTTCTCTCCTTTGACGCTTGTTTCGTGCTTCTGCACGGCCCTGTAGCTTCTTGACCTTTCTCAAGCGTACGATTTTATCAGCTTCTTCAATAGCTAATTCTCCACATTTATTAGTCCTTTCATCCATGTCTAGCCAGTGTTGATGAACTGGCGTTCCAACGGCAATCAACTCGCACTTCTGCCACAGAGCCCACAAGATGGTCCTAATTCGCAGGCTGAATGCAAATGTGAGAGTCACCGCAATGATAAAGATCGAAATGGGAACTGGTTCGAATTAGCCAAGTTCTTGCGTCAGCTGTCAATGTTGACTTACACATAACCGCGAATTCTTTCGCAATGCTGAGGCTCCCGTCTGCTCCGAACTCAATCGCGTTCATGCCGAATATGCCAGCAGTGAACGTCAAAGGCAGCTAGTTATTTCATGTCAGCTACCATCATATAACAACATGTGAGGAGCATCACGCACGAAGATGATTGTTACTACTGTAAACAACATGATGGAACGTCCCTGGTTGACCGACTCATCGGTTTGGTTGAGTGCCATCCAGGCTTGGACCACGCCTGCTTGCTGTTGCTTCATGTCCATAAGATTTTTTACCTTGGAATTAATTAGTATAATAACTTAAGAATGAAAAAGAACAAGGGTCCGAATTTCAATTTACTTACACTGTCACATACTGACTGAGCGCTTTGTCGCAGCTGCTCTAGTTCCATAATCCTGCTATCCATCTTGATCCGCATCTCTTCTGCATTGAGCATAAAGAACTTATAAGTGTGCTTCTGCTTATCCTCGGTCGATCCTCCTGGTGAAAGAGGCTGCCCGGGGTTTCGAGACGGGTAGTATCCTCTGGGTAAGTGTCGATACCCGAAAATTCCTTCGGGGTCCAGCATGTGTTGTACATGCGTGATGAAATCTTCAAGTACCTTGATGTGTGATCTGACGACGTACATCATGATGTTGAGCTCTTCTACAATATCTTTGATCTCCCGATGCATATTTGCTTCGGGATTGATGTCAAGAAGAGGCACATGAAGCTCGCTCGGGTCATTGTTCCTAGGATGTCTATAAAAGTCACGCGCGTCTTTAGTCCAACGAACGAGACGTTCGAAAGAAGTCGTTTCTTTTCTGGCCTTTATCATCGGATTAGCAGTGAGTTTGTGTAGGTGAGTTAAAGGCGCCTTACAATATTTCCAATAGCCTCAGAGAACTTATCCATCACTCTCGGTTGGAGGTCGGCCGTTTCCGCTCTGTCAAAAAAGGTATTGGAGCATTCGTCGATAATGATCAATGCCAAGTCAAACACGGATTTGATCTGATTTGGCCTTGCGTTGTCCAGCCTTGTACGGATAGATTTGTGCACGCCAGATCGGTCGTGCTTTTGTGTACCATACCTCTTCGGAAAACAGGTGATGATGGTTTTCCCCTCCAAGATCCACATCCATAGCTGATCGACCATAACAGCTCGGGAAATCTTCTTGATGGCTTTAGTGCAACTGTCGCACTCATTTTTCGATTCTTCTTTACTATGGTCCACCCATTTCTCGCATTTATGGTCCAAGTGGCGAAAGTCTTGAGGGCCCGCATTAGTCGCACGGTAGATGACCTGGTCGCGGTCCCGATCCTTGGTCGTGTTTAAAGTCCAATAGTATGCTTGGTCGAGTGTACGTCGAGGATGAATTGGTGGATCGGCATACAGATACTCTTTCAGAAGCTCCTTGTCGCGAAAATAAGACATGGCTTCGTATAACGCTGCCGCGTCGAGGAGGAATTGACCCAGCCGACTACAACCCTTTGGCAGCACAACTCGGCTTGGATACTTTCTCTCAACTACGTCGAGAAAGCGAGCAAGCTTTGAGGCATCTGATTTGGTTTTAAAGAAGCTTGGTCGTAGTTTGACTGTACCGGGGTGTAGACCGCGTCTCATTCTTTGACGCTCTTCTTTTCGCTTGATCTCCTGCTCGAGCCTGTCGGATTCCCAAGTGTCCCTGATCTCCTGCATGGCTGCCGCAAACTTATGACGGCAACGGTCCTTTTCCCAATGGAGATACGGCATCTGAAATATCGTTATTAGAAAGACGCTCTTTGATCGCGATGTGAAACAGTTGGACAAGTCTTACGAATAATACCATGTTCTTTGGGTTACTGCTAACCAACTGGGGATCTACGACCGGTCAGTTCTGTGCTTATTCAATTGGACCGAATACTTACTTGAAGATATCGATTCACAAACCGGACGCATATGACGAGTATGGGGCAATGAGCTTGTGGACCCGTGCATCTGACCCCTCCAGTATTGTGGTCGTAGGATCATGTATGTTTCTGTCTTTCCTGAACCATGAAGCTCTCGAAGAACCCCTTGATAATCGGGAACGTCTTGATTGTAGTAACGCGCAATAGCTTCCTAGCAGTAGATAGTCAGATCAGCCCAAATTGCCTTGATTGAGCGGTTGATGAGGTTGCTCGAGTAATTTGTCAGTTTACGCACCTCTACCCACTATGAAAGCAAATGTCAGTAAAGTCCATTCTGATGAGTCTTTCAAAGCATATCTTACCTTCATGTTATTCGCTGGGAAGTGGACATAAGAGATCGCCTCCTTCGTTGTTCCCTCTCTCAGTTGATTGAGTCTGTGTGGTTCTCCATTCTTGGCTTTGCTGACGATTTCATGCACCTTTTTCGTCTCCGTATCCATCTTTTCTTTCCAATTGTCTGCGCGAGATATATGCTCAGCCTCACTGCCGCGCTGATCGGGGCTCACTTCTACTATGCTATCCTCCCTGTCCTTGTAACGAATGATGTGGACATTGAGATCTTTATCGGGATGGTAAGACTCGTCTCTAGCAGCGTCCAGATCTGGATACTTATAGTGAGGTCTATTCTTCCACTTCTTCACCTCAATGATACCCTTTTGATACTCCGGCGTCTGTTTCCATGCCTCAAGGCTGTTGGTGACAGACTCGACCAAATTGGACTCTTGTGCGAGGCATTCACGTATGAGCGCAAACCGACGCAAGTCCTTTTGGCATTCTTTCTGCCACTTTTTTCGTTTGCGATGGACTTCATCTCGAATGGTTTTATGCTCTTTCTCGGAGTTTGAGCGTTTGAGTTGATGTTGGATCTCCTTCTCCCAGACCGGGTTGGTCTCGTCAAAGAATGTGTCCCTCTCGGTCAACTCGATACAACCAAGATAATGCAGAAGGTGGTTGCTGATATTGTCCTCGTGATCATCAGAACTCAGGCAGGTCGGCCCAGTAGAACGTGAAAGCATGATGAAATGGAGAAATGGAGGAATAGTCAATTCAAAACCAATGAAAGTAGATAAAGGTGAGTAGATGGGGTCTGGGCTGGCAAGTTAGCTGTAGAGGTACCCGACATATTTAACCACAGAGGCACTTACATTCGGTGCAACCTCTAGAAGTAATTAATAATGCGCGATCCACACGGATTAAAAATTGCCTCATCGATACAGTACGCAGCTTGATTCTATTGTAAGAAATGTCTCCGAGCTTGAGGCTCCATGGGCCAATAAAGATTTGCAATCGCCAGCCTTATTGTCCCATACGAGAATATGGACCTTTTATGACGCAGACATAAGCAGGCTGACTGGAGCTGAGCAACCACTATGTCATGACGAAGATAACATGACAATTTATTTGCCAATCCGTCGCAAGATCCGAGAGCCTAATTGCTGTACCTCCCTTTCTTGGTCATAAGGCTGGGGGGTCCTGTTGGGGGCCATGCACGACATTGGAACTCGATGGGGGCCAAGAAGACAGTTCATAGAGCCTTGTGTAACAGTGAGTCTTTACCCGGGCGGGGATAGATTGTTCACGGGGCTTAATTCCGTCAGCAATGTCTGCCGGCAAATTAAAGGCATATGATAGTTCGAGATAAGGCAGTCAAAGATGGCCTTCAATATTGTTCCACCTGGCAGACAGGGTCAGATACTAGTCACAAAAAAGAATACGGGAATTGAGTCAATTCTAAACATTCATATAATTTCCATCCCATATCTTATAAAGTGTTCATACTGTTCATTTCAACCTGTACGCCTAACAATTTGTTGATGCAAAGTTTTCTTTTACTGGCGTCGGAGACCCGGCTTATCGTCGAGCAAGTCCCACATCCAATCCCATGGGCTTTCGCAGGAATCCCTCTCGAGTCTCCATGATGTCCTGTCTCAAGAAGACATTGTATCTCTTGATCCAAGTAGCAGCAATCATTCTCATCTGCATCTCAGCCAGGTTCCTTCCTACACAAGATCGAGGACCGTAGCTGAATGGGATGAAAGCAATCTTCTGCTTGTCGGTCAGGGTCTCCCAGCGTTCAGGTCGGAAGTCGTCAGCGTCGGAACCCCAGATCTCTTTTGAGTGGTGGATCGTATAGGTTGGTACGCTGAGAACGGTGCCAGGGCCGAAGTATCGTCCGTGGAGGGTGACGCCCTTGTGGTTGGGAGGAACCTCACGAGGTAGACCAATGCCAGAGGGAGAGTGGTGTCGAAGAGTCTCGTTGATGCACATGCCGAGATAAGGGAGGTGCTTGACGGACTCGTAATCGGGGATCTCAACATCATCAGGGACAGAGGCAGTGATTTCCTCGTACAGCTTCTGCATAACACCGGGTGTCCTGACAACATGGTAGAGCAGCGCGCAAGAAGAGTTAGAGGTAGTGTCACTTCCGGCAATCAGTTGAGTAAGAGCCTCAGCAGTAAGTTCGTCCCGACCAAGAGGCTCGCCCTTCTCATCACGACCCTGCATAAGACGTGCCAAAAGATCCTTGCGTGTCGAATCTCCACCACGCTCAAGTCGCTCGCTAACCCGGGCAATGGCGATACCGGCTAGGTTCTCGACGGCCTGGAGACCTTGGCTGAAGAAGGGATCGGGAAGCCACTTGGCGTAGGGCTTGAGCTGGGGGAGACATCCAAGAGTAGCTGAGACTTCTCCACGACGGTTCATGATCTCGACTGCGGGTGCGTAGATAGGAGGGCTGGTGGGGGATGGCTTTACTTCAGCGATGTCGGCTCCGGAAGCAAGCATGCCTGGGCGAAGTATGAGCATTTGTATCTTAAGTGACTGTTCAGAAGTGACTTACCAAATGGTTTACCAAAGGCCAAATCGGCGATGATGTCGAAGGCAAGGAAATTAACTAGAACGAGTCAGTATGTTACGAATGCCGCTTCGATATCGACTTACACCAAGAGAGACAGTCAAGGCTTCCATAGCCATCAGCTTCCTTGTTGCTAGAGATGCGGTCCCACTGGTTGATGAAGAGCTGGAGGTTCTGGCGGATATAAGGCTCAAACTCCAAGACAGACTTGGGAGCGAAAGTGTGCGACACGAGCTTTCGCTTGCGGGAGTGCTCAGCTCGGTTGCGAGTGTTGAAAAGACCCCGACGGATAGACACGAAGGTGTCGTAAAAGTCGCTGTCTATAATTAGCTTGACCACACTGTTACTGTGTTTTCGATTGAACATACGCTTTCAAGAATCCATTTCCGTGACCGTAGATAGTGTTGATAGCATCAGCATCTGCGACGCTAACATGGTTGGGGGCAATGCGAACAAGGACGCCAAGCTTCTTGTGCTCTTGATCGACAACCTCGTAACGCTTTCCACGCCGGCATACTGATAGTAGCCAAAGGTTGCTGAACTGGGCTGGAAATGGAGCGGGGATGCCTCGAAGGTTGCTGTTGCTAACGTAAGGTAGGATGTACCAGGCAATGAAGGCGACAACCAGAGCAACAGGTGCCCAGGGGGTGATCAAGAGTTCGAGAAGAGCCATTGTGTCTGTTGGATCTTGTCGTCGGAGAAGTGTGGTGTTGTTGTTGGCCTATCCATGGACAAATGACGGCTATTTGTATCAGATGTGTGTATACTGGCTTGGATATGATCGGATCCATGCCGAGTGCCCCAGATTACCCCAGATGCATCCTCCGAGGAACGCCTCCTCCACATTCATGATACTAAGGACGGAAGCGGTTCCATCCTCGGCACTTGATATGGCTGGGATGTGATTGGCCGACGCGAAATAGCTGTGGTTTTTCGAGGCGATGTGGCTTTGGCGGGGAATGTTAGTTAATCCGCGGCGGAGAAATAATGAAAATTATTGTTAAAGTTATTCGTTACTCAATAATAATGAGAGATAACCAAGACATCCCACTCAGATTCATCCATATGATAGGCGACGGAACGCGTAGTGCAGATTATTTGTGCCCGTGTAACGTCATTTCGCCTGCTTACTCCGGCTATTGGGCGCATCCGATTGGCTGTAGTTCCTCGGAACCCATCGGCATATGAACACGGATGTTGGATTGAGGGCAGCGCTTAGGGGTGCTGTGCCGCTGTGGCTGGTGCACGTAAGCCACCTTCTTGAGCCACAGCTCGCTACGACCTGGGCTGCAGGGTAGGTCAATGCTCCGGTTCACGCAAACCACAGATAATTACATTCAAGTATGGGACTTATTACTTCCCAAACTGATGTTATATTTTTTATTATATTGTTTTAACTTTTATTTTCGCTTTTTTCGTCCCTGGTCGCAAAGACATGTTATGCTAGGGTCCTTATGAACTTCTTGAATACGCTCATTTAAGAAGTGATATTACTGGTTTGGC
>JAAVTZ010000155.1:0-87381 GCA_014898835.1 Fusarium lateritium
TAAATAAAATTGTAGGAGTTGAATTAATAAAGTTACAGAAACAATAAAATAATACCCATTTCATTCTATAACCCGTTTTGTTCCAAAGTAAAGGCAATGCCGTCGAAGATCTAGATACCGATGTCAATTAAAATTAAAACACGCTAATAGCAAAACTATAGAGACCTTATCTAACATCCCACCACGCTTATGCCAATAATTCACTATTAGTTCCACGCCATGGCTCAACCCAACAACGCTAACACGCAGCCCTAAGCAAGCAAATATAAAAAAAGGGGGTAACATAAAACAAGCGCTCCCAGGTACTTTCTTTGCACTTGAATTTTCTCCACTTCATCGCTGAGCTGAACATTCTTTTTCTATCGTCACTTTGTTATCATCACTCGTTATACCAAGACACTCGTTTTGCATCCCAACGCTGATTGCCATGATTTTGACTCGCCTTCTCACTGGGACTATTGTCCTGGTAGGTACAAACGTCGTCAACGCAGGAAAATGCCGTCCTTCCTCCATGTCCACCTTGACAACTGCTATTGCAACTGTCTCAACCAGCAGTATCGCTATTGTTTCCACTACCGAAAGCGCCATCACATCCTCCGAGACTGAGTCCGAAACTGTCGCTACTACTACTGCGACTACTGAGAGTGGTTCCACAGATGTCATTGCCACCTCCATCTCGATTGATACCACATCAACTGAGCCCACGTCCACCGAGATCAGCACCACAGACTTCTCACTTACCACTACCACCATTGAGGCCAATACCGATACTACCACCTCAGCTGACGCCACTACCACCACTTCCCCTGTCGACAATCCCGATTCATGCACCGACGCAAACGATTGTCTGCTATCCACAACGAATCTTTGTACTCTGGGACTATGTGTTTGCAACGCCTCCTACCAGTGCGTCGTTCGACCCGACGTCGAGCAATGCTCTTCTAACAACCAATGTTCCGCGGGTGCATCCTGTCAAAGCGGAGTCTGTGTCGACGATACGGCATGCTCTGGAGCCCAAGAGTGCCTGGCCAACTTAGATGTCTGTGTCTTGCCTGGTGTCTGTACTTGTGTCAACGGGCAATGTTCCCTTGGGGGCTCGGCGCCTCAGCCTGAGTGTGCGTCTACACAAGATTGCAGAAATCTGGGGCGCTGTGTCGTTTTCCCAGTTCTTTGCCCGTGTGTGTCAGGCCAGTGTCAGGTATAGACATTATAGTTCAAGAGCTTGTCGAGCTAAAATAGAGGCGATAACTTCTATTTTCGTCACCTGATCCCGCCTTAAGTTATAGTGTATATCGTAATATTCCTTTCTTGTCTACTCCAAAGTGCCATCTACCTTGGACCGCTCTTTCAGGCTCATTGTAATGATTACTAGGTTCAGAGGTCACATAGCTCAACCCGCTGTTCTTGAGTCTCGAGTGTCCCAGTAACAGTACTTTTCTACAATGATAGGAATGAGTTTTCATATGTACCTCCCATTCTCAGATCAAGGAGTTATTAAAACGAGCTTGAGACCTAACGGCCCAGTGTCCAGAATAGCTTTGGCATGACTTCGCCGTCCGGTATATCGAATGTGATGCCCTGGAGGCAATTTGGGCATGCGCGGTACTTCACCTCGTAGCCGTTTAGGAGTAAGGTCTGATAGTTCTAGAGTCTTTTAAAGAGTTTCCGTGTTGATTTGCCCTGTGCCCAAGCTTACCGTTTGCTTAGATCAGAGCAGCATATCGCATAGTATGTAAACCTAACTAGGTGATAGAAAACCTGCATAATTGCCCAATGCTGAGAAATAAGTTACCAACGATTATGGGTTCTTTGGTTTCTGCTTTGGTCCTGTAGGGGAACATTATGGAAATATGGATTTGTCCTTAACGTTATTCTGAGTGGGACTACTTGTGGGGGCCGGACCACAGGCCCATAAGTATATTTAATAACAAAATATTTTTCCAGAGCTGTGCCACTCACACTCGGCTACAATTGGATAACTCAACTATCAAGCGGTCTGCGGGACAGTGCAATTCCCAATATCAAGATTCGTTTATATCACATTTGTTCTTAGGCACTCTCCTGCCATAAACACTAGTTAAGAGCTCAAGGATTTAAAGGATGGTACTCCGTACGGGAAGCTATAATCTCTTAGTTTGTGTACTTTGTTTCGAGAGGTATCGATATTCGCATTGCCTAACCGCTGCGACTAACTGCACTCAGCATTGTACTCACAAAACAGTTGCAGTAAAAGATCTTTAAGAGGGCAAGGTCCAGAACCACTAAGATCCGATCCTTCGCCGCTAATTGGCCGGCTTATTACCCCTACAATAAGCACTAATGGAGACCTCGCGTGGTAAGAGTTTACGATGCTACAGTGTAATTTGCCTACGCCCCACTCAAGATCAAAAGTTGACCGCTCCACGCAACGTTTTATGCCTCAATTAACCTCGGCTTTTGATCTTTTAATCTTGTACGATATTTTCTGGAAACCCGCTAGAAAATCAAAATTACGCCAGCTCCATTAATATCCAGCAGACTGAGATGGGCCACGCCGATGGAGGCTCGGTCATTGGCGTAGCCACGATCTGGTGCTCCCTTTTATTCACCTTTGCTGCGACTCTCGTGTTCATGCCAAAAAATGCAACTCTCCTCCGTCTTGGAGCAATTCTGGCCCTGAGCTGCCTTCAGTACGCCTTCTATATGGCAGTATTGGACACCTCTATTACTCCCTCCCAGAAATCCAATATCTGTATGCTCAGTTGGGGTTTCTTTATCAGCAGCATGGAGCAGATCCTGATTTCGCAAATACACGCTGTCGATTTACTTACGAAGACGGAAAAAGATAGCGATAACCACGTCGGCACTGTGGCTCTTCTTTTTCGGGCTGCAGGTATGTATTTCAATCTGCGGCGTGTTGGGGTACGAGGCGAGATCTCAATGAAGCGCCGACGCACGATGACACGAGCTCGTCTCGTGTATGCTAAGGTAGCCGAGAGCCTCGTGTTGTATCTGATTATAGATGCGGCAATGAGCGGACCACCTCCAGAGAATCACCTGATTACGAGAGAAAAGCAGACGCTTTTCAGATTATCGGAGCTGTCATCAGAGGACGTGGCGTTTCGATTCTTCAGCACACTTGGGTATTGGCTGGTAACATTCGTCTGCAACCGACTCAACCATGCTTGCGCAGCTGTCGTTTCTCTCATGATTGGTTTGAGCCAGCCAGAAGATTGGCCGCACTTGAATGGGTCAATAAGCGCCTGCTACACTGTTCGTGGTTTCTGGGGGTAAGTGATTCATCTATCAAATCAGCATTTGAGTATGTACTAAAGTATCTTCTAGAAAGTTTTGGCATCAGCTCTACCGCAAGGCCTTCAGTGGTTTCGGAGATTTTCTCCCAGACAGGATCTTTCGCCTCGGTCGTGGCACTCTCCTCTCGCGATATACACGCCTTTTTCTTACTTTTTTGGTGTCCGGCATCATGCATCACATTATAGGTCACTTGTATTCATTTTCCCCTGATGATGCGTTTGCTAGTGAAAGGTTCTATGTTCTACAGGCCGTTGGGATTGTGTTCGAAGATACCGTGCAAGCATTGACTGCGGACATTCCTCTCCCGATGTCAGTACGCCGAGTAGTAGGGTATATATGGGTTTTGGTATTCCTGTCATGGTCAACACCGATATGTTCATATCCCTCTATGCGGGCGGGAGATATTGGGCAAATGGTTCCTTTCCGAGTGATAGGCCACTTAATACAGTCCTAGAAAAGACAAGTCTAGCTTTTTTTTTAATCCAGCAGGATCTTTCCTGGCGAATAGAGTTCAAAAGTGTACAGGGAGAAGATTTTTGAATGGTTGTAAGCAAAACCAGTGGTCGATATTTTTTGCGTTTTCCAAAGAAGATAGCTTAGACTAGTCAAAGGTTCAACAATGTGAAGAATGGCGTGGAAAGCCGTAGAATCTCTCAGTTTGCAAAGCACAACCTGTAAGTATTAGGGTGCGTTGTCGACCATTGGTACCGGAATAAAGACTGGCCGACCTACGGGTGGGTGAATCACTCGCATTTTGGGATCCACGACGATTCTCTCAAGTTAATATCGACCTACGTCCCTACCATGACTCTACTATGCAGTATATGCTGAATGCTTGCTTGCATTGTACGATCTACCTCCCCTTTGGCATATAAACCTCTTAAGTAGCACTAGCCAGTTTCAGAATTTGATCATTCTCTTCTTTCACCAGGTCAGGGCGCGTTCAACACAGAAGTTCCTCCTTCAAGATGAAGGTATCTAGTCTTTTCCGACAATTTCGTACACAGCTAGCTCGAGATCATTATACAGGTTTTTAACGGCAGGATCTCCATGAGGTTGCACATTAGTAATCAAAGCCGCCGCGATGCCCGTCACAGGGTCAATCCACTATAGTAAATCAGTATGACAACTGAAAAGAATGTTCTTGACTTACCCATCGACTGTTACACGCTCCACTCCACATCATGCTGCCAGCGCTTCGCTTCCCAGGCACAGGCTCGATGTTGATGACACCGCCAATGCCATGGTTAAGTTTCAATCCTTTGGGGAATTCTGGCGCAAAAGCATCTTGAATACCGATATCATACGCAATCATCTTCAGGATTCCCGTTTGCGATTCATTCAATTGCGGTTGGAACATCTCTCGTGGAGTTTCCTGTTTGCTTAGTTTCCCACATAGCAATCCTTGGAAGAACAAGGCATAATCCCCTGCTGTCGAGAAAAGCCCCGACCCGCCTGCTTCAATCTCATGCTCCTTGGACATGGGAAATGGCCTAGGTTTCAGATGACCTCCGGCGCGATATGCATACGCTGTTGTGCGTTCCAAAGTTTGCGGCAGCTGTTCAGGCCAAAAGCCCGTGTCGCTCATACCTAGAGGCTTGAAAACATTGGTGTGCATGTATGAGCCGAGCGTCTGACCAGTGATCTTTTCTAGCACGAAGCCGGCCCAGTCCACCGCTGTGCCGTAGTACCAGCCCTCGCCGGGTACGAACTTGAGGGGCGTAGTGCAGCCGGCACGGGACCAGTTACTGTAGGTTGCGTCACGGTGAACTACTTTAGACCATTTTGCCAGGTCAGGGTCAGCCATGTCTACGCCGAGACCAAGGGTGTGTGTGAGAAGATGGCTAGTTATAGTCAGCAGATGAAATAAGTAATTTGGAATGAAGGACTTGCCGAAGAGTGATGGACTTGGCGTTGGCTTCTAGAATGGGCCTGTCCATATCATCAAACCCACGTAGGATCTTCATAGCTCCTAGCTCTGGTGCATATGATCGTACATCGTCATCCAGACCTATCAAGCCTCTCTCCACGAGCTACATGACACTTGTTATGGTGATGATCTTGGTCATAGACGCAAACCATGTGAAGCTGTCAGTGGCGAAAGGCTTTGAGTCGACATCAAAGTCGATACGTCCAGCGGCGTCAGAGTAGAGGATCCCTGAAATGTGTTACTTTGACTGCGACAAGAGATGGATATCTTGAGATTACTGTCTGCGTTCACAACAATAAAAGCCGCTCCAAGGAGCTTGATCGTAGTGTCTTGCCCTTGAGCGATATGCTTCTGCATGATGGAGGTAAGTCTTTCCATGGCTGTAGGAGACGGGATCGTAGTGCAGGGCCGACCCGGAATGTAATCGCAAGAAACGAGAGGTTGCAAGTGAAGCTAATCCTTAATATCTCTTCAAAGCTTTGGAGAGCAGCCAGTATCAAAAACAGGTAAGAAAAGTTATTGTTTGGCACAATCAATTCCTTTATGCTCAACTAGGTCGGAGCGAAATATTCTTCACCCCCGAAGCTCATGTGATCGGAAGGCCTATCATTGTCTAATACTGCAGATCAATATGCAGTCAGCTTTTAGTTATATTGTCTTAGATTCTACTGCAGTATTAGTTCGTGAGGTGTGACAAGGTGTGAGTGCTTGATGGGGCGAAACCCAATGTTATTTGGTGTGAGTTTCGATAAAGTCAGTTGCCTATAGACCTTGCAGCTTCTCTTGTATCAATTTGTGGCCATTCTCTCTGTCGCGTTCTGATTTGGTGCCCAAAATTGCTTCTGATTCGGTAGTCTGCGAAATACCTCATCACTGTTCCCTCCAAGACACTACATTCCGATTCATTGTGTCGTGGTACAAGTCTCTCCCAACACTACTGCCGTCATCGCGGACGAATCCAAGAATTTTGCCTCATCCTCTTGAATGATAGTTGCGACCTCAGCGTCCTTGTACTTTGCAAAGAAAGCCTCAAAGGCGGCCTTTTCCTCAAATACCAACTCAGATACCACATCATAACTGAAATGCTCCTGAGTCCCTAATAGGACGCTAGCATGATAGGGCTCCTCATTCGCACGATCAAGGTAGCGTCGTGTGTGCGATATGGGGAAAAGAAGGCCAAATGTCTGCTTGAGAAAAGGGATATGAGTGTCTTCTAGGTGACTTTTGAATTGAGCCGGAGTAAGACCCTGCTTGCGACGTGCGAAAAGTAGGAGAGTAAAGGTCATGATTCTGTAAGGTGGAATGTTGAAGATAGTAAGATTTGCTGGGCGTAGCACTGGATGTATTGCAATGTGCGTGATGAAAGTGCGTGATGAAGAATATGAGCGAAGAAAGACAAAGAAGAAGCGGGGGGAGAGGACGACTAAGCATTATGAGATCAATCCTCACACCTGTTCCAAGGATATACACCTGCTTTTCAGTGTTTGAAGACCAGCTTATCAGCGAGTCTCCCTACTGTGCAGCAGGCACCGTACTGGGACTATGCCGTACGCCAATGAGATATCACAAAGGCGGGTACAAATTTCAAGCTTACCATGTATGAGAACTCATCGTTTCTGCTTATTCTGTCTCAATTACGTCATTTGGTGAGAATATCTCACTCCATATCAGGGCACCTACTGAGCGGTTAAACCTCAGGACTATTCGTTGGCAAAGATCTCCGGAGGTCTCGCCTAATGTCCCCGTCAAGAACTTCCCCTCTCGATATGAACTTGCTCCAGGCCCTGCTTGATGATGAGTAACGAGGGCTTGTGGGATGGTCTGTCGCTGAGGCTGGGGGTCTTACTGGGAATTTAGACGCTATCTTTGTCCCCGTTGGTCTTCAACAAGTGCAACTCGATCTCGTTCCAAAGGTCCGAATCTACAATCATACTAAAGTGGTGCAATGCCATGTCAAGCGTCTTAAGCTTGGACAGAGCCAAGGAGACTATTGGAAACCCTGAAGAGCTCACTGTTTATTGCATTCTTCTAGCAAGACATGGTATTTAGAAGAGGTCTAATCAAGAACAGTGGCAATGGTATGTATCAGTCCGCCATTGAGGATAACATGACTTTTCCAACTTCTCAAGGAAGAACCAGAATCCTCAAGCCCGTTCTGATAGTGTAGAATTCGAGGCGGCACAAGATGAAGGCGTTCTCTCTGTCCGGCCTTTTTTCTGGGTTCCTTGTCTCACTGTCCATGGGTACAATAACTGCTCAGTGCCAGTCACTGCTAATGTGTTTAAAGGGTCTATCTCTGGCGATAGGGCTCGGAATTAGGTGATTCCACTGGTGGATTTGTTACAGGAAGGCCAGATATTGGACTAAACTATTAATCTTAGGTCTTTTTGCTCTTGAAGGTTGAGATATCATCAGTTGTGACCACTAAGTCAGAGAATATTATAAGGTACCCGGAACGTCAATCCATAAATAACTCAATGGAACTGGGCAACGGTAGGCGCTCACATTTCAAGGTTAGATGGATTCATTCACTGGGTTTTAGGAATGGTTATCAATATGTCTGGAATATCCGAGGCTTTTATGGGATCTGCAAAAAGAATCAGGAAGGACACAAGTCACAAAGTCTCAATATCATTAAATCGCGAGAACGCATTGAAACATCACCAACCCACCTGTGAGGGGTCGAGATGGCAATGGGTAAAAACGCAAGTAACATCCAACTCTTTTCGGATAATAAAAAACATAGTATCCTCATTCATCTCAGGCATATGATTTGGACGAATAATGTCATGATACGTACCCACAACCGTTCACAGTCTGGCCCACATTCGACGCTAGTTCTGTATTTTCTCCTTTCAGCCAAGCGCCAGGTATTCATGTGAGCAATACCCGTGGGCATCTGCATCTCTATTGGATCAAATATCGTGACGCGAAGCTTGTGCAAGCCTCCTGGTTAACTCAATGCACCCTAACCTTGGGCTACCAACGTGTATCTATTGGTTGTCGAATAGATTTACCCAGACATACACGGGGAAGCGTCATGAATCAGTTAAATCAGTGTCAGATCTCAACTAAGAGTACGTCATAATTTACATCTTATTGCAAGTCCCTCCAGTCAACTTTGGACTTGAGTCTGGGTATAAATAGACGTCCATGAGACACGCATCCTCAAGAATATCTACGATCTCAAACACACTCTTGCAACCATTGTACTCGCCTACGCTTTATCAAACTTCCCACTTTATTAAACGAAATGGCACCTAATGAAGTAGAGGCCAACGGTTGGACCGCTGTACCCGTCAGCGCCAAGGAAATTAAGGACTCGGTCGGACAGCTTGGAACCACACGCACCTACACTGTCCAGGACATCGTTTTCCCTTCTGAAGATAAACTTGTTTCTGAAGCCCAAGCCTTTGTCAGGGCGCGTTTGAGTTCAGAGGCTTATAACCACTCTATGCGGGTTTTCTACTGGGGTAAAAAACATCATTGGGGTTTGACATTTTTAAAAAATCGTACTAAGTCTTCGAGCAGGATCGATCATTGCCAAACGTTTGCTACCCAAGCATGCAGAGGTGCTATCTCCCTCTACATGGGCGCTGACATGCCTTCTGCATGATATTGGTACCGCAGAGGCTTACTTCACTTCGACTCGCATGTCTTTTGACATCTACGGTGGTATCAAGGCAATGGAGGTGCTTAAAGTCCTTGGTGGAAGTGCCGATCAGGCTGAGGCAGTCGCCGAAGCTATCATCCGTCATCAGGATATGGGCGTGGATGGCACTATCGCCTTCCTTGGCCAGTTGATTCAGCTCGCCACGCTGTATGATAATGTTGGATCGTACGAAGGCATTGAAGACTTTAGCAGCTGGATTGACGACACTACTCGGGATAATATTAACAAAGGATTCCCGCGCCACGGTTGGTGCTCTTGGTTTGCCTGCACGGTCCGCAAGGAAGTGGCCAACAAGCCTTGGTGCCACACTACGCATATCCCTCAATTTGATAAGAAGATGGAGGCAAACACTTTGATGAAGCCGTGGGAGTAGGCAAAAACAGATGGCAGGTGCCTATTGATAGATGTATATATATGGCCATAAGCAAATCTTTACCCAGAGTCAATGCTGAAGTCTAATCTATGCTGTTACGCTCCATGGCTCTTCGGACGTCAGAAATGTACGGGGAGAACTTGTCAAGGGATGGTGCAGAAAGAAATTTTGCAAATTTTCGTACCAAGGCTTCCATGACGACTTTTGCAGGAATTCTTCTCCCATTGAGACAGAAAACGGAATCGGCACTGATCATGTCTGTAATTTTCCCTTAGTTAATTTCATGTTCAGTGTCACATCCGCGTCTTGTTCTGTTCTAGCGTCAGATCTACACATGGAACTAGTTATATCACACTAAACTGAGAATAGAAAATAACTGAACTTTTGTGGGCTTCTCGTGCAGCTAACCAATGAGTGTCCATCGTTTGATACATGTTGATGACGTTGTGCTCGGTGCTCGCGGAGAAGAAAGAATCTCATGGACATGGACCTTTCCACAAACATGTCATTGAGCCAGAGCCGCGATGCTTGCAAACGTTCAAGTTTTTGGATACACGAAACAGATACGCCCTCATGACTCAACAACCGAGTCGAAAGTGCTGGAGCTGCAAGCAACGCCGCCTCAAGTGCGACGGAGGTGTGCCCCACTGCCTGAAATGTTGGAGCCATGGTGTTGAATGTCTTGGCTACAAGAAACCCCTGGTTTGGGTTCAGGGAGTGGCTCGGCGAGGGCCTATGAAAAATCGGACGTTTGGCGACCAAAATCCACAGCTTTCGCAAACTTCGTTCCAGGGACCAGTGTCAGTTGTCCATCACCAGAATGAACAGTTGACAAGACCGTCTGCAAATAATCCGATGCCAGTGATCCTTCTTGATCCTTTACTCAAGGATTTGAGTTACACATCCAGATTCTTTGTCGACTATTGTTAGTACTAGCTCACTTCTGTATTAAAAGTCGGCCACTGATGTATCTAGTCTCAAAACGCATTTGCCCAACCCTGGTACTCCAGGATCAGTCGGACAACCCATACCGTAATGTCATTCCCTGGATCAATATACCAACCGTAGCAAGCGCTATAATGACAGTATCATCCTGTCACTATATTCAGTATATCACGAACTGTCCTTTGGCGGACTTGTTACCACAAACCAGAAATGGAACAGATCCGTTGACTCAATCGAAGCGTGATTCGGCCAGTCTGAATACGTCCAGTGGATCAATAGTGAAGTACTATTTACGATCCAAGGATCATTCTCTGAAGTTGGTCTCGGCAGCATTAGCCACAGATAGAACTACTCAGGACCATCAGTCCTTGCTCATCGCCGTCGTCCTCCTCGCTTTCCTAGACATTTTTGAGAGTGGGTCTGGCGCTTGGAGCTTTCACATTGAAGGTGTCAAGAAGATGCTTGAAGCTGGGGCCATGACGGGTGCTTCTGCTTGGGATAATAACCTTCAGAACCTACTCCAAGAGGCTGCCATGTAAGTGATCCTGTGTCAAGATCTATTTCAATATTCGTCATTTGAGACACTAAAAGGTGTTATACAGGCTTCAAACATTTGGCTCTTCTCTTGCAAAGCCTGGTGTTTTAACCAGTGCGTCCACGCTATCTTCAATGCGATCTTCAGCTTTCTCCGCCGTTACGCCAATTGGATGCCCTGTCGAAATTCTATCGACTATTGAGATATTTGCCTCACAGAGGCGGCATGACTCTGTTTTTGTTGGGAACAGCACCAACTTCACCGTCCTTGAGGATACGTTGCATCGGATGCGCTCTTATGATATTGTGTCCTGGGCTGTGCATAACACCACGGAATCTTCGAAAGTATCGTCCGAAGATTTGATGCGTCTTGGTACTATTTGGAAGCTTTCCGCCGACATTTACGCCTGTCGTAGTCTTGCCTGCCTTACCGGGTGTAATTTCACCTCTGAGTCACTACAGGTTCAAAATCTCATAGCAGAGTACGCATTTCTCGAGCGAGAGAATGATGAGCTAATTAAGTGCCTCATATGGCCCACATTCATTGCTGGAGCAGCGAGTACAAGCCACGATGCTAGAGCTTGGGTGCTCAAAACCTTAGATAGGATCTGGAACACTGGGCATTGTGCCAACACCAGAAATGCTGCCAAGGTTTTAGGCAAATTGTGGGAGAAACACGGCCAGGCGAACCTCAGTTCTTCGCACCCACATGACACTTCTAAGCTCCCCCCAGTTGATCCTTCTGGCTGGGACTGGCTTAGTGAGCTATCGCGGCTGAAAGGTTCTTGGCTTTTTGTGTAGAGAACATCATTCAATACTCTGGTTTGCAGCCGTGATTGAACCATGCTGAGTTTCATAATTTGACAGCTTTAATTTGCGAGGCCGCATAGTTATGGATCTCGTCAGAGCATTTACGCGTGTTTGCCGCCGATGTTTTCAAAACCGACATTACGAGTCTATGATGCCTAAGTACGCAGGTTTCTTGGTGTTGGAAACAAGAACAGTATATAGTAACACATACAGAATCGAATCATATTATAGTGTATGTTTTTGCGATTCCTCCATCTCCGACATTGGAGTCATCATCCTGGTAAGCCTCATATCAACAAGGGATAACGTAGGTGACGGGAACGGGAGCAATTGCAACTTCCCATGCGCACAGTGTTGAAATTTGAAGTCAATGATCAATCGAAATAAGGACGATATGACAAAGGGGAAACAGTCGAACACAAATGGAGGAGGTTGGGGATTCCAGCATAGCAAGCATACGATCGGATCAACGTATATCCGCCGCGTCAACAGACAGCTCAAACAAAACGGCATAAAAAGACAAGTTTCCTCTAATTCTTGGTTATGATTCTCGTGTTCAAAACCCTGGATTGATAGACTGAAGCTTTGAAAACCTATCTTTCTTTTTTTTTTTTTTCTATTCTTTTCTCGGAATAGTTTCTGAGGAAGAGGCGCATTATAAAGCGCACATCGATTGGTCCCAGCTACAGTGTGGAAATCAACAACCAACGAATACTTAGTCCTAACACCGCTATACAAGGGGGTAGTTCTTCGAAGATAACAATCTTCAAAGCCAAAATATTCGTTATCCTCGTCTCTGTCACTTTGTCGAAAACTTGTATCTACATGCTGCTTCTTCGATTGCAGTGAAAGCCTGGATTGACTATCTGGCTACCCTATTGCCAAGGATGAACTTGAGGCGTCATTTTCATGTGGAGTAGAATGACGTCTTAGACATGACAGGGGCTACCAGACCAAGTTTCTTAGTGTCGCGCTAAAGCCTAGACTATGTGAGTCGTAATTACAGATTTCTAAGGTTCATCTCTGAATTGCCAAATCGAGCTTCGTCAGTGTACATCAGCTGAAGATCGGACTGTTTGAAAATGCCTGTTCCGGACTTGACACTTGATAAACCCAACGAATGCCAAGATGCTCGCTCTACTTGGTTTTCCACAATTATACCTTCACTGAACATAGCGCTTGCAAGTAATACTAACTCAAGAAAACATTATGAGCTTCGAATTGGTCACGTCGTATGAGCGGCCGTTGCTGCGTCCGCTTGTCTTGCCTGCCAGCGATTCTACGCAAGAACCGAATACTCTTAGATCGGATACACAATCCTCCCAGTCGTACTTGTGGCATGCCTCAACACACATCTTCGGCGGAACTGGTGACCGTGACGAGTCTCCTGCATGGCCCCCAGCTAAGTTCAACGATGACCCAGCGAACATACCCAGCAACGAAACACATGATATCCCATATAATGCCGAAAGCGCGAAAAGCAGCAATACTGGATTCCAGCTATACGCAAACCAGGATAAAGAAGAGGTAATCTCGAAGGTGCCATCACCTAGTCTTGTCGCCAAGCGCTATGTTCCAACCCACACAGCGAAAGGTTCCGGACAGGGCATAACGCTGCTCACACTGACGGGAATGGGAGTACCTAAGGAGGTAAGACGCCGATTCTTTCGTCAGTTCAGCACGAAATTGACCTTTGAGCAGATGTTCGAACCCATGATCGAGAACCTACTTCCTCTGTTACAAAAACGCGGGGTCAAAGTAGAAGAGATCTGGGCTGTCGATATGCCTCTTAGTGGCGAAACTGCCCAGGTGAACCCGATCGGCTACTTCTACGGTCTGCTCACCTTTATGTTTCGCACTCTGTTTGAATTGAACTGAACGATGCGTAGCCAACGAAAAAGATATTACTCGCGACCTCCTTCTCTTCGTCACAGCCTACCTCCCGATTCACCCTGGACAAGACCTGCCAAAGCATCTTCAGCCTCGCAGGCCAACATCCCAGCCTCATCAACCCACACGGCAGAGTCTTCACGTCATTGCGCACAGCCTCGGCGCTCAAGCTGCCATTCTTGCATCAGTTCACGCCCCAAACATATTCAGTAGCTTGACGGTAATTGACCCAGCCATGATTCCTGCTGGCAAAATCAACGATGCTATGGCCAAACTTCCCAAAGAGGTTCTTTGCCTCGGCCTCTCAGAGCAATTTGCCGACCACGCATCTGTCAAAAAGGAACTGCGTGAAAATAAGCGCACTCGAGGTTGGGACGACAAGGCGGTGCAAATGTTTGCGAAGTATGGCGTGGTGCCAGACAGGAGTGGCAAAGGGCTTAGGCTGGCTGGCCACCCACGCCTCGAATGGGCACTGTACTATGATAAACAAACACCTGCAGAGTCCTATGATCGTTTGACGGACATTAGCGTCCCTTTTCAAGCGATCATGCCCGCAAGGCCTTTTGCCGTACCACCCAAGATGTTTCAGGCTGATGTCCGCAAGATGAAGCAAAAGACTGAGGTGCGATGGATACAAGGGACTACACATCAGATTGTGTATGAGAAAATGGATACATGCACGAATTTTGTGGCAGACTGGCTGACAGAAATGGCTGGCGAGACAAAGGCTCGTCTGTAAGTGTAGTCATAGCCTTGGTAGACTTCCTTCATGTTACTGTATGATTAGCTTATTTTCGACAATTTTTTGCAAGTAAACTATATCGTATCTAGATGTACTCGTCTCTATGTCCGCATCATCTATCAAGTCTATCTTAAGTCTAAAGAAACCATGCACTTGTCGACGTAATTACCAGGTTGGTACCCTCTTAGCCTTCACAAACAATCCACCCGCGGGTCGAGCAGTTAGTCCACCTTTGATATCGAGGTTGCCCTCATCCATCAAGGCTTTGCTATGTAACTCGAACTCAAAACTTCCAACCCATCCCGCTAGTAAACATGCCAGTTCTGCCTTGGCAAAATTCTGCCCAATGCACGCTCGTGGCCCATATAAGAAAGACAGAAACCCGTACTTGCTAGATGCGCCCCCATACGCACTGGTGCTGGGAGATTTGGTGCTACTTTCATCATCGCTCATAACGTCGTCTTCTTCATCACGCTGCTCATATAGCCATCTGTCTGGATTGAAAGTATGCGCATCTGGGCCCCAAAAACGCGAATTGCGATTTGTAGCCCAAGGCGCGATGACGATGCGTGTCCCCTTGGGGATGAATTGGCCGACTATGGTCGTATCGTGATCTGCTTCGCGGAGAGTTTGTGGAACTGGAGCATAGAAGCGGAGAACTTCGTTGCATACAGCTTGCAGATACGGCATTGAGTCGATGTCGATGCTGGAGATCTTCGATTCAGTTGCAGCTGTCAAGGATGGCAGCCCTTGATGAATTTCTCTCCTTAGTCGTTGCTGTACATCGTTATGTCGAGCAAGCAAATAGACGCCCCACGTGAATGCAGATCCTGTGGTATCGTGGCCTACAAGCATTGTTAGCCCTCGTGATTCCCTGGGCGGATAGCTTCTCCAAACGGAGTAAAGGCAACTTACCAGCCGCAAGTGATGTCATAGCCTGGTCAACTAGTCCATCATCTGTAAATGTACCCGTCCGAATGGCTGAAGACATGATATCTATAGCGTCCAAGTTCTTTTCAGCCACTTTCCTCTGCTTAGACTCAATTGTCGCTCTGCAGACCTCGCGGATTGACCGAGCTGCTTGGCTGATATCTGAGTTGAGCTTGATAGGCAGGGCGGTCAGTACCCACGCTGGCACCAGGCTCTCAATAAAATGTAGCATGCGAGCTTGTTGTGACGGCTGAAAGACGACATTGTATATCTGTACCAGCTTGTTGTTTTCGTCCTGTATTGCACCAAAGTCCTTCCCTAAACCTGCTATCCCAATCAGATCAAGGGTGACTCTCGAAGCCCAACTCACCATCTCTATCGCCTCATCGCCGGTCTTAGCTTTGTCCGCTGTGATTTTCTCCACCATTTCTCTGGTTTTGTTCCAGAAAATTGGATATAGCGCCTTAATGTGCCGGGGCGCAAATGCAGGATTCATGCTTCGCCTCTGTGCTTTGTGCGCGTCGCCTTCAGATAGAATGAGACCTAGGCCAAGAAAACGCCCTGCCGTCTCTCGAAGACTAGCTGGCTTTGGAAAAGAAGAGCTCTTCGTGACAAGAACCTCGTGCAATGCCTCTGGAGATGTGAGGAAGATGCGTTCTGCGTTGAAGAAGCCTAGGTATCGTAGTAGACCGTTATTAGGAACGGTCTCGTTCCTAGATAGATACACTTTGAGATGGCTGTGATTAGGGGGTAATGCGTTGAGATTGACTTACCATTCCCTTACTGGAGAACAGTACGGTTCTTGGTACAGACGCATCCCATGGCCCCAAAGCCAATGACTGCCTCGAGGCGTGGGCACATGCCGGAGGGCCGACAGGAACCGAGGACGGATGAGAATCGTATAAAAGCACAAGAACACAATTTCCAACGACAACGTCCCTAAAAATCCTCCTAGAAAAGTGAGACGCGGATTCTCTCCGTGTAGTAAAGTAAGTAGGTAGCCAGCAAGGGCAGCACTGGCCATGCAAATTTGCCATGCGCTTATCATGGCGTTTGTATATTAAAGACTTCTTGAAGACACTGTCCGATGAATGACAATAGTAAGAGAATTGTGCCTACACCAGTAATAAATCTGTCGTGGTCGCTTTGAAACCTGCAGACGTCATTTAATAGGACCACATATCCTTTCAGCTCTGAGACGATCAGCACATCTGAGCCAGGTTGCAGGGGTACATGATATGACTTCCATTTACGGAACCTGGGGACCTGGTTCTAGTGGCATTTGACCTTCGTTTTTGCACTAAGCTGTGCCGTATAGCCAGAAATACTGTGGGACCCTGACGCAATTACGGAGCCCATCCTTAGCGACTACTTGTCCTTGTTAAATCCTTAGCATTCCTCAGCGGGTTTGTCATAGCTCTTGGATAGTGGTTACTCAAGACCATGTACAGGCATGGTAAGGGCCTAGACAGGCACACCAGTCGCTCGTTTAGACGGATGGACCCTGGAGGGGTTTTTATAGACGAAGACAAAGAACGGAAATTGCTGTTGTTGATCCTCTCTTGCGAAAGGGCTAGAGGAAATGACAAGACTTCCATTTCGCAGTCCTGCAACCCGTACTAGAGAGCAGGGGTCAGCCGCAAGCCGAGGTTGTCAATCACCATAGGAGAAGCGGCCAGAAGCCAGCTACAAATGAATGTTCGACTAGGTCTTTAAATTCAAATGATAGTCGCTTTAAAAAGAGAACTCTCGCGTTGAGGTACTAGAAGGGTACGAAGTCGAGTTTTCCATTGACAAAAGGGTAGGCCTGCTTGGTGGAATATAAAATCGCTGATGCAGAAGATCTTCATACCATAGGTAGCAAGTGTGTTCACTTGGTCATCTGTGTGGGTAATGTGAAACATCCGGGTTGTGTCTTCAAATCTGCAATCCCGGTTTCCGGAATTACGAGAATCGGTTTTACGTTTTTCAGCCTTGTGGATCTCTGATACATGCCAGTGACCTCATAGTATTAACAATCTCAAAATCCGGCCGAAAAGGATATGGAACTCCAGACTGAGACTATGCTAAGATCACTAGATGAAAGAGGTGTGTAATCCCGGCGAAGAGCACAACGGAATCGCACCGACGGATATCATCGTCGTTTTATTAATATCAGTGAAATCCCCGTTCGTCCATCAGCTAGATTGCGGCCTGTGATAGCAATGGTATGTCAGTCTGAGGAAGTCGTTAAATTGCTCTGAAAATTGGTAACAGGACATCGATCAACGATGCTAATGTAATGCCGGAGCCAGATAAAAACGGGTTTCCGATCAGTCATAGTAGGGAGGCCCTTTCTAGAATAGTAATATAATTCCGGCCTACAAGTACAGTGGGATTCCAGTCCTTGAGATCTCGGAATACGAGAGCAACGGGAAACCGACATATTTTTATAACCAAATTGCAATCTGCAATCATAGCGAAAATACAGTCTCACACGGCAACGCAACTGCTGTCTATAGAACTAATGGGATTCCTTCCGTGATATTCCCCCGGAGAGCCGATACGCATTAGCAGTAGATTCCCCAGTTTACCATAGCTTGAGTATTCAACCTAAGATGGGAATAGAATTTACTTATGTGACAGGAGTGAGTTTTCGTTTTGGACCCATAATTGAATTCAAGGTTTTGACAGTGATAAATACCCGCCCGATTTTAGGGATCGGATTTCCGGTCTTTGAAAGGATCCCAGCCTGATATAAAACCTCAAACGGTGATAGTATTCTGACCCTTCTAATTGTCTCTATCTATAAAAACCATGGTTGGCGTGTTGCATATATCTTGCTTGATCATAGGGAACCCTTTCTGCCTCTGATAGATTGAATGTACCCAACCTGTCCTTTCACTGTAACCTTCTAAATTTGGGCTGAAGCGTGTTCAGTAACCTCTATATCAGTAGCTGTTCTACGGATCTCTTGTCTCTCTTAACTCCCTTGTTCGTACGCTGGAGTATACGTGTATTTACTAAAGCCTAGAAATCCCGATGGTGTCACCGTAATCCCTGTTCATGGATTTCCTAACTCGCAATCCCCCAACGTAAAGACTAAACACAAAATAAATTCGCCATCTTTATGGTTTAAGACCCACTGAACATGCTGAAACACCTTGGGTATCAATAATAATACAGTTATGCTATCCTTCCATCAGGACTACTGAATTTGCTATGGGCTTTAAAAAATATGGAAGGGTATGCCTTCAACCTTGGTAAAGAGTATGTTTTTTCCACCAGCATATTGTAATCCTGGAGAGACATTGACGAACTGGCTCTGGTCATATTCAACGTCTATTTCAAACTCCCCGGTTCCGCGTTTTCGCGTTCCCGCCATAATTTATATCCGAAAGCCAGACAACTCCCGGGTATCAGAGCCGGGTATTCTTAGAATGCATTTTCGGAAATCAAAGACTTGGCCCTACAAAGTTGTAAGAAGTCCACTTGTAATGATTGATGTCCCGGACCACATAGAGAGCCGGCAGAGGTCGCAGTCCATAGCCCATAAATGGCCGTCTTATGTATGATTGATAACAACTTATTTACTCCCAAGTATTTTGTTCGTTCACGAGAAGACAAGTACATCAAATTCATCCAGCCAAAGCTGGGAAGTGCCATGAATTGGGGCTCCTGATAGAGCGAGGCTAAGTAACTAACAGACCGAAGGCATAACACCATTATGAATTCCAAGAACTCCGCCCAATTTTCCGTTTCACATCCAACAAGATCAAGTGATGAGCAAGCTTTTCGTCCTTTCCG
Source organism: Fusarium lateritium (assembly GCA_014898835.1). Classification (NCBI taxonomy): domain Eukaryota; kingdom Fungi; phylum Ascomycota; class Sordariomycetes; order Hypocreales; family Nectriaceae; genus Fusarium; species Fusarium lateritium. The sequence goes on from JAAVTZ010000155.1 coordinate 18,908, forward strand.
ATGCCCAGGCCGTCTAAATATGTTGATCGATATCTTATTTTCTTCATTTCTCCCCCTCCTCCGCTTCTTGTGTTGAGGTTATTGGGCTTTTGAATTTTTTTTGTGAAGGATTTCAACCGATAAGAGTGTGAAAAACAGGAAAGGAAAGGGGATAGAGGTAGTGAAACTACCCCAGGAGAGTGACCTCTCCAGAATACTGCTCAAAAGCAGATACAGTATGGGTGTTGTGTAATCTAGGCAACTTCATCGTTGCCAGTCTCTGCGGGAGCCACGACGGGCTCGTGATTGTCTTCAGCTTCGGACTGAGACTCATCACCCTCATCGGTGTCTCCCTGCTCGTCCGAATCTTCCTTGGTATCCGGAGTATGTCGAGCAGAAAGTTCGTTGACTTTCCTTTGCAGGTCATGGATCTCGCCTTGCAGTCTCGCGCGTTCCTGCTTCTCGACATCTAGCTGACTGTAAAGATCAGAGATCTTGGTCTGGGTGTTGGCAAACCTGTCTCCAACCGAGGTCTCCAAGACGTCAACCTTCTGGGTCTGTTTCAAGACAGCCCCAGCGAGATGCGGGGTACTAAGACGGACCAAAACGTCATGCAACTGACGGTCCCATTCATGTTTGCCCTGCTTTAAGTTAGATCAAGCGAACGAGCACACAATCAACACACGTACCACACGCAAGCCGTGGGAGGATTTCATGACCATCTTGTGCAACTTTATGCAGTCCGGTCGAAGGTATTCAAAATCGCCAAGATCATCGCTGATAGGCTAAGAAGGTTAGCATTGTCGCTCAAAATAGCGCCTCGAAATCACACTCACCATCCGGCAAGAGAATGGGTCAGGGCAGTCACGACATTGTTGATCATCTGAGAAGTAGTTAGGCTCAGATCGGTATTTGAGAGGAATACGGTCTTGCCTTTGGCGGTGACGCAAGGCCGGCGAGGCCCATTCTCCCACCCCTTGATACAAGGGATACATGGCACGAGGTTGCATCCACTTGCATTTGGTCCACCTGGAGTCCGGTATCGAGTGGAAGCTAGAGGCCATGTGAAGTTATTATCAGCCTCGCTATTCATGCCACGCGTTTCATCAGCAGATTGGACCACATGCTTACTCTTCGTCGTCTTCTTGAATGGTCGGGTTTCACGCTCGATGGGCTCAGATGGTCGTGGGCGCTTAGAACGCATCTGGGTAAAAGTCAATAAACAGTGCAGGAAGGGGAAAAAGTGGACTTACAAGAATATCCTCAATCGGACTGCATAAGGGCAACTGGAGCAAGAATCAGTAAGATTGGAGTGTAAAGGATGAGTTTACTCAAAAGAGCGGAGCGTTTACGTCGAAATCTTCCATCTTGTGGTGTGGCGTTGTGTTTGGGGCGATTAGGTGTTGGCAGGAAACGGGCTGAGGGCCACCACGTTGCGACCGGTGGAGTGATGATGAAAGGAGGAAAAATAAATATTAAAATGAAATGGAGTTGTGCGATTTAAATACCCTTTGACCAATAGATGAAACGAGGCTGGGCCAACGGCAGCCTGCATATTGTTTGCCATAACAAACAAAAGCAAAGTGACGCGGAACCTGGTACATGGGACTAATTATAGGAAGAGAGGGGCCATCCTTGGGAGAAACAATGTAAGTCTAAGTAAGAATCCCGATAAATCCTTCGGAAAAGGCCACTCAAAACCAGCCTCGCCCCTTTGACGATACACTCACTAGTGTCATTGCACTGAGTTTCGAACAATACTTCACATAATATATACACACAAATGAAGGTCCTAGCAGTCCTTCATAGTAGTGACTTTTAGCTGGATACTCGGTTTCCCGGTTGTCGGAATCCCAAGGGCGGGATCCCGGAGGGCCCGTCTACTTGGAGCTTGATTAGTTTCTTATAATCGTCCTACCGCCTAGACCGCTCAGAGCAACTTCGCGAGGCATTCCCAGTTCCCATTCTTGTCTCTACTGGCCGCCTACATGGACAGTAACTGTAGTCGTAGAAGCGGTTGAGGTCAGAGGACAGACCCATAAGATGTGGTTTTCGATGCCTACTTCCGAGCCGCCTGCTGAAACGACGTCTGATATGAGGCGTAAATGGACTACGATAGACTAAGTAACGTGATTTATTAACTACCCTAACCGACCTAAGGGCGCCGTGACTAGCCATCTGGTACTAAAGAGCATATCCTATTTCCGCCACCAGCTAACATGAAGAGGAAGGAAAATACGTGCCTGAAGTAGGGGAAAACCGGCTAGCGAATCAAAAACCGCTCTTCTTAGAAGACCCACTTAAGAATCGCCCCTTTAACCAATACGGGCCTAGCCAGCCGCTTGGACTACGATAGACGATATCTTCCAAGAGCTGAGCCGCTCAGAGACTGATCATATGGAGTCTTTCATGCCAGATACCCATGATCACTTATCTAAATTGATTCTTGTTAGTCGCAGCACTCGAACAACTACTCAGTGCCCGATGATTACCATAGTCCACCCGACGCTCGAAACCTACTGTTAAAGCCACAGTTAAAAACAACGACCCTGACTGACTACATTTGAAATCACAAATGCACGACTTATGCCGGAGAGGCCCACTTGTTTTAGTCGGAGCAGTGGAATGAATGATAATATGTGGTCACATTCTAGCCTCGTTCAATGCTGGCAGAATGCACCACTGTAGCCGTAATTTTTAATGTTTATTAGTGCTTTGTGTGCCCAAACTGAGATGCTAAAGAGTGTATTTTATATCCCAGGGTGTTTTGTCTTGGCACTTTTGATATCTCGAAAGCACCGCCGACCCAGACAAAAGCTATCTACTTCAGGAGAGCAAGCGAAAAGGCCTTGGGGTAGTCTTTGGCTTCACCCCATTTCGGCATATATTTCCGTGACCGGGCTCATGACTACATTATACGTGACTCTTTGGAGAGTGGATGAAATAAGTGAATGGATAATACTATGCTAAATGTCACAGTAGTTATTGTCGGCCTATTAAACACTGTTTCGACCTTCATACTTCCTCGATCAAACTAATATCCTCCGTTCAGACTTTGCAGTGGACATCGTAAAAAAAGTAACCGCCGCAAATATCAGGCGGCGACTCTGGGTACCTAATCCCAGGTAAAGCAGCATCCAACAAATTGCAGAGCTTGTCAGCAGGGACGTATTGGACTGTGACACATGGTCCACCACCTGACACAGAGGCGGTTTTTGAACATTTAGACAGACACTCCTTCAGACTCACGTTATCAACCTCCTCAAAATAAAATGGATTAGATGAATCCAGGCATCCGAAAATTCCACAGCCTTTGTGGCATGCACGCGAACTGCAAATCGTCCACGCCCGACACTACAAAGGTGCCATATTAATAATTTACCACTTTGATTGCCAATGGAGGGGTTGACTCACAGTTTTGCCACACTTTCCACAATTCTTATTATCTGTGTTCGTGTCGACACACGCGCCGCTGCATAGTTGCTTGCTAGAAGCATATGGCTTCAGAGGACCGCATTCGTAGCAGGGCCCTTTACCACGGGCAGCAAGCTTTGTGCAATCTGCTTTGGTCTTTGAAAAGTTTGATGCACACCATTTTGCACACTTGCTGTTGCTGTCTGCTTTCCCTGTCTGCTCTCGGCCGAGCACACTGGTTACTTTATCGTTTAATTAGCAACAGCGTATATGATCCTTCATCCATCTCATACACTTACCACATGCAAATAAAATAAGTATCAGGAGTTTGCCCATTGTCGGAGAGGTAAACGATTTTAGCTTGTAGAGTGATACAGCGAAAGCATGCCAACATCCGGGAGGCATCGTCCTCTCTTTATAGCTTCTCCTCTGCGCCACCTGCTGCGGCTGAGAAGGATATCACACAGACCCACAAGTTGGACGACCGAAACGTTAAAGCCTCGAATAAGAGTTTAGTGGCAGAGATTCCGGTGTATGATTCGGTGAATAGCGCCAAATCCCCCTGACGCCCGAGTGCCTCCATGCCGCACCTCTTTTTTAATCGCACCGCATTTGGCATTTCCGGTACCTCTATTACGCGCTAGATGAGTAGTAAAGCGAGGTATCGTGTTTTTCTGGGCATTTTGATTGGTTTGGCGTTCTGCCATTAGATGGCATGGAGGCACCTGGGGCTTTGAGGAGATGAATCTAGACTACGCTATTAACAAGTGACAATCACCTCCGTTATTTTGCGGCGGCCTCCCGTTGTGATGTCCTCACCGCTACCTTACTCCAGACATATTCCAGAGACGAATCTCCAAGCCCACCGACTTTTCATCCAGTCACACCAGATTGCCCTGAACAGTAAACCCGACAGTGGCATTGCGTGTTGGTCGAGTTCTAGCTCGGATCCGATGTAAAAGTTTCCTCGGACCTATTCACTAATTGGATTGATGATGCATCACATCAGTCACGTTCAGTTATCTTCCATTTGACACTAAACAATTAGTTTACCTTGACTGCGTTTCCAGAAACCCCCAATGCAGCGATCCGATATCTCTCCTTTTGAGGATAAGCTTGATCTAAACCTCGTGGGACAGTAGACGAAGACAATCAAGAGCTACAGTCATGCAGTTAGTGTTGGCATTTGCACTCATTTCGATCCTATTGCGAATAAATACCATACCACAAGTGAGAGTAGGCATAAGTGAAAAGGTTCCAAGTAGAGAGTTGAGTACTTCGTACAAGACCTAGCTACTGCGCTTTGGCGCTTCGATGTCACCAAACGCGATGAATAGACTTATGTCATTCGTGTGGGGCACTGGGTCATGATGCCACCGAGATGGAAAAAAAATAAAATTATGTTATTCATTATTGTTGAAGCCGGCTTCCTCTTTTTCGTGTAAAATCGCAGTCCAAACTTGTGATAGACCCTTCCTTACGCGATCTTATGCTCGAAAGTTCAGCGCCAAGTCATCTCACCTGCGCGCTATTGTTTTTAGATATAATAAAATATCATCCTAGTAGGTCAATAGATTCTTCACCGTACAAGCCATAAATAATAGACGCGCTCTTAATAAAATATAAGATCTTATTTATTTTCTTCGTTAGCTAGCTCACCCGAGTCGAATACCCTAGATCTCCCTTTCTTATTTTGTCTGGTCAAGGTTTATTTCCCCGCTTCCCCACAGATAAGCCTTGCAAGCGTTTGTATGGGCTAGTGGACCAAGATAAGATAGCGAAGACCGAACCGCCGATCTATGTTGAGTTTAGTCTGATTTTTTAGTTTATAACAACATGATCGTCGCCTGTCGCTGGACTCAATCCCCATTCCATGCTGTACGCTACTGCAACCGGGTGTGAAAATGGAAGACACACGACCTGCGAAACGCGCAAAGCAGGCTTGCGAGCCATGTCGGTTGGTCTCCGCGCGCACTGCCTCCATAATTTTCCATTATCCATCGTTCTAATAGCTATTTTAGCCGGAAGAAATCAAAATGTCCCGGGGAGAGGCCTTCCTGCTCATACTGCGAGCGACTCGGCCAGCTGTGTGTCTATGAATCAGGGTCGGATTCCCAAGGACAGCGCGCCCGGCAGGACAGCTCTTTGGTGTGTGACCAGCGGCACTTTTTGCATCAAGTTGGATCAGCATGAACTAACAGCTTTGCCTTGAAGGAACACCGCATGGAAAGTCTTGAAGAGAAGCTTGACTTTTTTATGGAACGACTAGAGTATGTAACTGGGATCTAATGATACCGTGCCACTCGAAACATTGACCGATATCTTGTAGTCCTGTTATTCGAGATTCACGCCAACGCTCAGCTTCACAGCAAATGACCAGACACACGCCAAATTCTATGGTTGGCCTTCCCGACATGGCGGAGAGTATTGACTGCATGCAACCTGGGCCCGGTTCAAGGCGAGAGACTTATTCTTGACCTAGTTATTCGCGATAAAGATTGCTGACTAGAAATGATAGTATCTCAGCATTTCCAGAATCGCGAAGCGATGAGTTAGCATCTATGTATCTGACCTGGCTTCATCGACAACCCCTGGTCATGTTTAACGCCGAGACATTCGCGGAATCATTGCCCACCCGTGATCCCGAATTGATACTCGCGTTGCAAGCCCTGTGCTTTCGGTTTCCCCCACATTCATTGAGCACGGAATTCCACCAACGGTTGATCGCCATGGCCCGGTCTTCGCGCCAGCTTGTGATGGAGAAGGTCTTTGGAAGCCAAGTCGACTGTTCCGTGTTGCAGACACTATGTCTGCTCAGCCTTTTCGAGTACACAGGTGAGATGCGAGAAAAATATTTAGCACATAACGTCGACTGATATAATGCTACTTAGAGGGGAATGTTGCTCAAGCTGGTGTACACCTCAGTATGGCGATTCAGTTCATGCGGGGTATTCCCAAGGGCAACGTTCTTGGTGACACCGTCGAGTTTAATAATTGTCTCCGAAGTATCTTTGTACTCTACCATTTACAGGGCAGTGTGTCCTCCAGCGTGTGGCCCACAAACATATCGCACGGAGATGCCCTCCTGACCAAGTCATGGTCTTTTTCGGGATGGCTGACTCCGCAAGATAATGCGACCTCGAGCGAGATGGACACAGGCATTATGAAGTACACCACACCTCTTGCGCAAGTATGGAGAGAAGCAAGAATATACGCATCATGTCGCGTCTTTTCTGATATGCTACCTCCCTGGAACCCTCGATCGGATTATTCCCAGGTTGCATATCGTCATCTTGAGGTCGATTGCAGCGTACCAATGAAGTATCGGTTCTCTGCTAGTCGGATCACAGAGCAAACTTCAGAGTCTCTGCAGCAGAATCGAGGTCACTGGGGCCCATACTTATTCACACAGTTTATCTACGCCTCTATTCCCGTTATTTTGAACCACCCATTCCTCTTGTCGATGCGACTACGAAACTTCCGAAGTACAATGCCGCACTCTTTTATCAACAGCTCTTTCGATGCAATTACCCGCCATATTGGGTGGATCATGTACCATCTTGAACTGATGAATAGGATGGCTTACCAGATATCGGATCCAACATTAGCACATGTCGTGGTTATCGTTGCGACCATACATCTTCAGCATAGTTTTGTGGATGATTCTGAACTACGCGAGAAGGCCCAATCGGGCTTCGGAAGATGCCTGGAATTCCTCCAACGCATGGGCTCAATGTGGCCCAGTGTTGCGGTGATGGTGAGTGGAATGACTGGTCGACCAAGTCCAGGACTAACTCTGTTGCAGCACGAGAACCTACAAAAATTACAGCAGAGTATCCAAGTGATCTCTGTACCTTCCGAGGAACCCGGATTGTCTGGAACGCCCCAACAAAAGTTCACAATCGACACTAGGTTACTTTGGGACTTGCTATCTTATGAGCAAGCAGGCCGATTAGACGCACGTATTGACCAGTCCATGTTCAGCGGCCTATCGTCCACAAACCAAGATACGGAAAGCAACGGCACTGAGTCCGGAGCTGGTTATGATTTGGTTGGTTCTGCCGGTATCATCGGACATAAGACTGTCCCCAAGGATACGCCCATTTACGCCCCAGGTGAAGGTGAGTTGACCGCTGTTGAGAACAACGACTCAGACTCTGATCTCTCAATCTTGACAGAATCTCTACAGCAGAACATTCGGGATGGTTTTGGATCTGTTGTGGGACAACAGAACATTTTCCCACAGGCGCACGATTTTGGTAGGGCTATTGATGAGTGGTTGAGTCTTGATTGGGGAAATGCAATGTTTTGATAGCAGGGTCTGTTCAATACTCTTAATTGATCATTGCAACTGTTATTTATAAGTGTTTACGAGCTTTGCTACATGGTGGAGGCGGTCGTCTCAAGACTTGGAAATGGTCCGGTATTCAAATAGTAAACGGTGATGTCTACAGTGGTTGAAGCTTTTCTTTAATGGGCAGCATCCTCAGATGGTATTCATGAACCTGCTTTTTATCTCCATCACCATATTTCTGCATCGAGATATCACCATTCGAGCCCATCAGATCCAGCACATTCCAACTTGTTGCAAAAGTCCTCATCCTGCTGGCTTTCGCTAGAGGCCATATTCTTGGGAACAGCAGGCCAAATCTGATGTCCCTCGACCTCTTCTTGTTTATGATGTTCCATGACCAGTTTACGTGTCACTTCTTGGAAGAACAAGGGGCCCTGACGTGAAATGTTAGCATGAAATTCTGGCTAAGTAGGTGTAAGATAGCCAAATACCTTTTCTACTCGAGGGTGAAGTTCCCCATTCACAAAGATACCCGCGTTCAGATTCTTCTGTGCCGCATTGCACAAGTCTTTGTCTTCTTTGAGGATCTGTTTGAAGCAGTCGCTGATGTCATTGAAATCATGGTCCGACGCATTCTTGTGTCGGTAGACCTCATACTCCATCTTCGTTTGACTGGCCGAGATGGGAATACATCGCATAATGTAGAAGAAGTCGGGACTTCATAGTTCCGTGTCATTAGTGAGGAGTTCTTTGCACTTTATGCTTAGTGGGTTATACTTACGAGATAGTAATGGACGCGTTGGGGTAGTAAAAGGTGCTGTAGATACCCATTCCCGTCGCATCAGGTTTATCGACATTGAAATGTTGGATGTGACCACCATCAGTCTCTACCCAGTACTTTGACAAATCGGTGAGTGCATTGAGCGCTGGGTGCCCGGTTGGGCAGTGATAACACTGGCAAACATGTTAAGTCAGATTATGAAAATGGCGAGGAAATGCTAAATGCAGGTCATGAGAGAAACTTACTTCATTGTAGTTATCTGCGAGAGTCTTCCAGTTGTAGTCGCCGATCATTTCCCATTGGTGATCAAAATGATAACTATCCATGTCGAATCCTTGAAGTCGTGGTTGGGTATCAACCGAAGCAAAGTCATCGGCCCAAGCGACAGTGGGTGTAGGGTTGGAATCCATGTTGATCCAAACAAAGCCAAGTTTGTCTACATGAACATGGATCTTGAACAAGTTGTTGGCTGACTTGTCAAACGATGGAACCTCTTGGTACTTTGGAGCCTTGGCTAGCTTGCCATCAAACCCATATGACCAACCTTAGAATCATAAGACACTAGCAACAAATAGCGATAAGAAGAATCAACATACCATGATACTTGCATGACAAGATTGACATTTTGCCAGAGTCTTGTTCCACCAGTGGATATGCCCTGTGCCGACAAACATTATGGTGGGCCCGAATCTCTCCCTGACGATCTTTGATCAGAAAGAACGTAAAACCAGCCTCGGTAATACGTAGAAAGTCCCCCGGTTGGACGAATCTGGCTTTGTGGGAGACAACAATCCATTTCTTGGAAAAGATGGCTCGTCTTTCAAGATCGTACATGGCCGAAGACCGATACCAGGAAGCAGGCAAGGCCTTGGTAGTCTGGGGACCTTGCTCTTGATCCTTGGCCGCACCAAAGTTGAACCAGCGACTCATTGCGGCTTGTTGTGATGATGGAACGATGCGAATAGTGGAATTAATCTGGTTGGTACAGATGCAATTGACTTGTAAGTGTATTGTAACAATTGTGGGCTAGTATCCTCCAGGTCAAGCAAATTGAACCTTCTACCCTTATAGACGTGCCAAGTGACCACTCATTCCCTTTCCAGCCCCTCACTGACTTATCGATGCGACTCGATGTCATCTGCCTCATTCTTCTTGACCCGGTATCCGTATCCCCCTCATCTATTCCAGATCCCTTCATATCGCGCTCTTAATCCGAGCCAATGACGATAGCCCTGATCATGATTTCTAATGGAGTGCTGTAAGCTAACGGACCGCTTCCGTACCCACATGTGTGTGAGTATAGCCAATCCACTATCATGATAACAGCCACTCTAGTCCCCTCCCGGATACTATTCCGGAGCCCGCCCGGACCGCTTCCGGGTCGACCATGTGTCTGGCTTGGGCCAATTAGACATACTTCTTGTTATCAGGTCTCGTTGTCACTACTGTAATGAAGACAATCGCATGTAACTCACTGTCACTCCTATAACTCTACAATTTTGGAAGCGTTTATCTCTTCTAGACAATCGGAATTTTACACAGACTTGTCTATCTCAAAGCCCAAACCATAGCGACAATGGCTTCCACACAAGCGCCAAAAACAGACCGACTTCGATGCACCATCATTGGAGCTGGGTAAGATACCCAGAGCCCAGCTCGTCTTGACAATAACTAATCCTTTGTATCTATTAGTGTTTCCGGCATTCTTATGGGTGAGCTCTCCTTCTTTTCTACGGCCTTGCCATATCTGACTTTAGATAGCCTACAAGCTTAAGCAACATCTTAATGATTTTGTCGATTTCCAGATATTCGAAAAGTCTCCAGATATTGGCGGGACTTGGTACGAGAACAGATACCCTGGGTGTGCATGTGATGTGCCCAGCCATTGCTATCAATACTCGTTCGCTCCAAACCCGTCTTGGTCCAAATTGTTAGTGACCATCATCCTGGGCTCGTGTATCCACTGCTGACCTGACGAAGCTACGCAACCTCTCAAGAGATCCATGCCTACTTGAAGGGTGTTGTCAAACATTTCGACCTAGAACGATACATAACTTTCAACACCAAAGTTGTGTCAGCACGATGGTCTGAAGAAGCGGGCACATGGACCATAGAGTTGGATAATGGCACTCTTGTCACCTCTGAAGTCCTTGTTAACGCTAGCGGTATTCTCAATCACCCCCAACTCCCCAACGTGGAGGGCCTGTCGACATTTTCTGGTCCAATGCTTCATACCGCCTCTTGGGACTCTTCGATTGACCTAAGAGGAAAACGAATCGGAGTGATTGGCGCAGGAGCTAGTGCCATCCAACTCGTCCCTTCGATTCAGCCTCTGGCCAAAGACATGAAGGTGTTCATCCGGACACCTTCATGGATCGCACCTCCAGTCGCTCTACCAGATCCCAACGCGACGAACTACACATATAATGCTGAAGAGAAAAAGAGTTTCGAAGGCCATAGAGATGGGTATCTCGCCACGAGGAAGGGTCTCGAGGATCAGTTCAACGGAATGTTTCGCATCTTCCTCAAGTCAAGCGATGAGCAAAGGAACATACGCAACCATTTTGAATCACGAATGAAACAGCTAATTCCAGACGAAAAGCTTCAAGAAAAGCTAATTCCTCAATTCGAGACGGGCTGCCGCCGAATCAATCCTGGGGAGGGCTTTCTTACTGCTCTGCAAAAGCCAAATATCGAACCTGTCTTTGACTCGATTCAAAGAGTGACTCCAAATGGGATTGTCGCTGGCGACAAGGAGTACCCGGCTGATATACTCGTGGCAGCAACGGGTTTCAACACAACTTTCAGACCACGATTCCCCATTATTGGTCGCAACGGTGCAAATCTCCAAGATTTGTGGCAAACTGACCCAGCTTCATATCTGGGAATCGGCGTGTCCGGGTTTCCCAACTACCTCATCTTTTTGGGACCAAACACACCTATCTCCAATGGGAGTCTGATGGGTAAGCAGACCCACTATGTATCCAGCCTGAGACTGCATGACTGACTTCGTGAAGGCTCTGTTGAGGCAACTGCCGATTACTTCATTCGCCTCCTTCACAAGATGATCCGGCAGCGTGTCAAGTCTTTCGAAGTGCGTGGCGACGCTCAAGAGGATTTCAACACCCATACACAGACAGTGATGCAGGACATGGTATGGACCGGAACGTGCAGGAGCTGGTGTAAGTTCAATTCCCGTCGCACATGATCATAAGCAACTGCTGACAGGCATCTCAAGACAAGCAGGGAACGAACGGAAAGGTGACTGGAATCTGGGCAGGCAGTTCCCTCCATTACATTCAAGTACTCTCTGAAGATCGCTGGGAAGACTATGAATGGGAACACAAGTCAGAAAGGTACAGTTACTGGGGTCACGGGCTTTCCTGGATCGAGGAACCCCAGCTCGATCCGCTGGGTGCTAGAAGGCAAGATATGCTCGAGGCCATGACTACCATACCAAAGAAGGATTCCGACTTGAGCTTCTATCTTTGGAAGAGTGATCCTTTGCCTGATGGCTGTATACCCGATGTGGGCTTGGATAAGACTGCGGAGAGCGAAACAGATAATGGGCAAAAGTTGACCTGGGATGAGGGTCTGCCTAAGGATGTAGGCAACGGTCATTTGAATGGCTCTGCCGCGGCTACTGCAGGCATTGATACACATGTCAACGGCACATGTATCTCTGTCCCTGTTTGATACATATTAGAGTAATCGAACAAGTTCCTCGTTTAAAATTCACAGGATGAGGACAATAATCATACATTCCCATACGATTCAGCCCCTCACGCATTCGCCATTGTAGCTACCGGCCAATTTTCAACTATATGGGTTTTGGTTAAGACTGAGGCCCTTGGAAAATGATTGTATTGCAGGCTCAAAGAAGATTAACGAGCCAGGTTCCAGGTCTTACAATGTGAAATAAATCTGGGTCTATCGTGATGTTACAAGCGCCAATCTCACAGACCAACATTGAATACAGTGACCAGATTCATCCATGTCACCACTAATTTCTCAGAAAAACACGAGGTTAAACTGTGTCGGTCTCATAAATTGTATGCAGTATGATAGTGCCGTAATCTTGTCTACAGCTTTGCTACAGGAAGCTTGTCCCAGAGAAGTGTCACAGGCCCCTCTTTCCCATATACTGGGTCGTCTTCCGGCAAATCCACCTTTTGAATCATAGGAATAAATTCGTCCGAGGGTCGTTTTCCTGTCTCGTTGCGCCATCTTGGGCATCCCTATGAACGGTCAACAAATATATGAAACGGATGCTGAGAAGCACTGACCTGTGGATAAACTCCGATGTACTTGTAATCTTGTGAGCTTTGAGTAGAAGAGTGGGCAGTCCCAGCAGGCAAAAGAACAACATCTCCTGCTTTGACTCTGACTTCCATACCCTCTCCAGCTTGGATCTTGCCTAACAACAGCGTTGAGGACCCTTGAAATATTCCTGAACGAGGTGAGAATGTTGAAAATAGACATGGTCCAAACTAGACTCACCATAACACTCATGACTATTCGGATGGAAGTGTCGGATTCCAATATGTCCCCAAGTTCCCTAAGCAAAGACATTAATCAGTAATTGCACGTAAGTGACTTGTAGAAACAGGCAGATGACCAACTCTTTTTTCCCATCTGTGCGTAGTCAGGAATTGGGTTGCCGTCTCCTCCGTCCTGGGATGTGGGAGGACATTGCGATAAACAAGGATCGGCAGTCGGCTATTGGGCGCGTCCTTGGTCGGCGGCAACAAGTAGCATTCAACACTTGAACCCATCGTGATCAAATTAGTGGCTTCTGTTATTGAACGCCCTGTTCCAACAAAACCCAATGCCAACCCTTACCTTATCATTGCGCTGATCTAGGCCATTACCCCGCGTTCCTAGCGTTGTGGCCAAAGGTGGCTTGCAACGCTTATCAAGACACGGTCCGCTTCCGTGTTTGCGGGGAAGCATGTTGTTGTTATCTCGGAAAAGTTCGTAGTTCTCCGTTTGATGCACCTGTCCGATTTTGGGTGTATTGCTATCTCTAAGCTAGGCAAGATCAAGCGGGCCGGAATCCGGGGAACCTTGCAAACTTGGAATGGCCGAGAATCCTTGAGTCATTAGCGAGATAGGAAACGAGGAGGCCCTAGAGATAATGGAGTTTCGATTACGAGCGTGGCTATAGATAGAGCAGTAACCCTGTATCTTCAAACTCTTGGATCACAACCATCTATTGCAGAGTCGGGAGTCCTGCATCTTTTGACATCTCAGACATTCTTCACTATCATTGAAGCCCCTCCTTTTCATCTTGACGCCATTGAACATAATGTCAGCTCAGCCAATTTCCACGGACGCAGCATCCGTTTCCGATGAGAAGCGAGAGAGCAAGACGTTCGGCGTACCTCTGAACCATGCTGAAAGTCATGGGAATGGCACTGTTACAACCATTGATGGTGTGGATGCCGCTACCTTGCACAATCACGAAGTCATCAACAAGGCGATCGAAGCCATCGGGTTCGGCAAGTTCCAGTGGCAGTTGACATTTTCATGTGGCTTCGGGTTCTTGGTCGATCAGGTAAGATCAATTATCTAATTATCCTCGAATAATCGCACTGACAGCTATGTGTAGATGATTCTCGTCTCCATCAGTCTCGTCACTCCACAAGCTGCTATGGAGTTCGGCCCTCGATACGCAACCCTCCTATCTGCATCGCTATATGCCGGCATGCTATTCGGTGCCGTTGTTCTTGGTGGATTGGCAGACAATATCGGCCGCAGACTCGTCTGGCAACTTTCCATTTTTGGTTGCTCTATCGTGACCACTATTGCTGCCTGTTCCCCCAACTGGAGCGCTCTCAATATCTTTATCACCTTGATTGGATTATTTGCTGGTGGTAATCGTAAGTACTTGATCCCCAGATCGTAGTCAAGCTTCCGCATCAATTTTGGCTAGATTGTTACTAACAGCAGACTTCTCCCACAGTTGCTATCGACTTGACTATTCTTGCAGAAGCAATCCCCCAACAATGGTCCTTCATTCTCTCCAGTCTTGCTGGCATCTGGGGACTTGGTAATGCCATCACAGGACTCATCGGTAATACCTCACTGCGGCCCCAGCGTTGGCGGTCAGTCTTACATATGCTTACCTTTGCGATTTAGCTTGGCCATTGCTCGTCAACTTCGGATGCCCCAGCGGCTCCACCCCTGAGAACTGCAGCAAGGGCGATAATATGGGCTGGCGATACCTCTACATTACGCTTGGCGGGTTATGTCTGGTGATGTCGCTTGTCCGAGCTTTCGTCCTACGATCTGCCGAGTCACCGAGATGGCTTATCTCTTGTGGTCGTATGAAGGAGGCGGCTGAGGTCATCAACAACATCAGCAGAATGAACAAGTCTGACTATCATATCACCGAGGATGAATTCATGCCGATCGACCAGTCCGAGGCGGATAGCGAGGTTCGTTCATGGCGCGCCAACATCCACCGGGCCGCGGACCTCTTTTCTGGATCCAAACAACTCCGACTAATGATGGGGCTTATCATGATCTGGGCTCTGATTGGAATTGCGTAAGTTTGCTCCCGTTCACCCTTCACACGATGTATAACTCATGATAAAACTCACAGCTATCCGCTCTACACCATTTTCCTACCTTACTACCTAGCGGCCAATGGAGCCGATCTTGGCGAACAGAGCAACTACACAACATATCGCGACTGGACCGTCTCTTCTGTCGTGGGAATCTTTGGTCCTGTCCTCAGCACTATCCTAGTATCCTTACGGTGGTTCAAATCCAGAAGGTCGATGCTATTGACGGGTATCATCTGTGCTGCCTTCTCAGGTGCCTTCACATCTGTCAGGACTCCCGGAGAAAACCTTGCATTCTCGAGCATGATCAACTTTTCCCTGAACGCTCTCTACGCCATTGTCTACTCATATACACCCCAGGTGCTCGAAGTTCAGAACCGTGGTCTTGGAACGGGTATGCTTATGGCAACTGGTAGAATGGCATCTCTTAGTGCACCTTTCATCGCTACATTTGCTGATGTCACCACTTCAGCGCCTATCTGGGTTGCCTGTGCCTGCTTCTTGGCTATTGGACTTATCGCTATGGTTCTGCCGGTGGACACAATGCCTTATGTCTCTAAGGCGAGTGAAAGGGAAAGTGTCGGATCATCATAGGTTCTCGTATGCATTAAGTCATCCGAGGGGGCATGAAACGCAAGGAGTATGTCCAAACTGAAAGGGAGATATTAGATCTACGTGGGCCTGGATATTATCAGCCTGGCGAAGTGTAAAGCTAAGCTATGTCCTGTAATTTGTCAAAGGGGAATTTTCATCAGGATGAGGGAAATGGTTTATGAAGGTTTCAGAACTCGGTGCTCTTTTCCGCCTAACCCTTAGTTTGTTGGATAGATTACAACCGAAGATAACATCCTACTATCCAACTCTCATGTGTAATAGAAGTAACCACCAAACAGTAGTATAGACTTATCCGTGGGAGTAAATTGTTTTTTCCCCGTTGGTTTGAGGCAATAGGTGAATAAGCTGCTTAAACCGGTCTAGTGCAACATTCCTAAGGCCCTGGCCTGCAAAGTCTTAAAGAACTCCAGAGGCCATCTTCTCATTCAGGGGGTTCATGATAGCAAGCAGGCTCATATGCACAAAGCAGACAAGCGACCGCTAACAGTGTAGCCCGCAGGGGCAGAAAGGACAACTAAGATACGCTAGCCAGCAATAATGTTTGTAGCTATGTGTTTTATGGAGCTCTATCCATTTTATGGGCAAATAAGTCACCAAGTTGAAGGCGAATCAACAGCGGAATATGCGGGCGGAAACGCGGAAATTGCCCTTGCAGACCCCTGCGGGTTGTGTAATATTAGCGCTGACAGTTTCGACATCATACCGTATTCTCTTTACCGTATTCTCTTTGAAAGGTGGCACGAGGCTGTGGAGGCAAAAAGCCGTTTAAAACCCTTGAGAAACCAATAACACTGATAGGTTTAGTATCAATGTCAATAGGGCTTGTCTACTCCACTGCCCAGTGCAACTCTACAGAGGGAATACAGTGAGATATGATACCTCTTTGGAATACCGTAAGACTGTTGGGGCTGTACCACTAGATTAACAGACTAATGAGAGCCAGTAAACAAATTAGGAATTGCTTCTGGTTGGCTTTCAAGTTAAAGGAATAGCCGCAGCAGTTTTACAGACTCTAAAGTGACACGGTATTTTAAAAATAAGCTTATATCTGTTCCTAGCTATGTAAGATATCAAAGGAGCCTTAGGATTGCCGCTTACGTTATGCGCTTAAATGGTCAAAAAGGTTATAGTGTCTCTAAGACCCCGGCTCCTTTCGCTTCAGTCCTCCTAAACTTGGGACTTTTTCTTGCCGCTAGCTTACCTTGTGAGATAAGTGTCCTCAGATAGCTGCACTGGATGGAATGAGCCGGGGACTCAAGGAGAAAAAAATAATATTTAATAGACTGCGTTGCCTTAATTTCCATAGCCAACATTTCCAGTGAGACATCGAACTCAATACAATAACCAGAGAGCATAACACCTAGCCTTCCCATCAACTCCTACTTAACCACTACGATGAAGTTCTCAGTCTCCTTTGTTACCGCTGCGGCGGTTCTTTCACCTCTCGTTTCTGCCAATTTCGATATCTACTACCAGTCACCAATTAGTTCCATTGGTGGCGGAACCTACTGGCAGGCTGTGGATGATCAGGCAGGTACTGATAACTGCCAGAAAATGACTGGTACGAGAACATTCGAGCAGAAGGACGACGTTAGTGGAAAGAAAGACGGATTCCGTTGCAAAGGCAAGGGGTGTCATTTCAATGGCGATGTCAACGACATTGAAGAACTAGAAATGAACTTTGGAACAAAGAGACAGGGCAACGATGTCTATCATTTTAGTAAGTTAAATTATTCCGACTTCAGATCGAGATGTGCCGTGCATTGTTTGCAGCTTACTTATAGTACTTTGCAGCTATTCGTCAATGGTTCCGCGAGGATAACAAGTGGTGGATGGTTGGTTGTAAGTGTTCATCTCCTCATCGCCCGATTGACAAGATTCACTAATTTGGCGTTAGTGGACAACAAAGTATATGGCTGGTGTTCTCCTTGGACTGAGAAATCGTACGAGTGCCTCGCCACCAAGGGAAAGCAAAAGTTCATGTGCAACATCGAGGGGCTGTCTGCACTTGATATCTCGAAGGACATCAAAGGACAAGGTTGGTTCGAGTGATTGGGCCAATGTGGGCGGGCGATGTTACTGTTCTCATATCATCATATTGTCGGTGTCAAAGGGCTGTAGATGATATCGTATTTATATTCAAACAATTTGCATAGCATGCATGATCTTTTCCCTTCTAAAACAGTTAATTCATCTTGCAAACGTGCTGTTCGTAAAAACCCTGGTTTAATAAGACCAACCCACCATTACATGCTGCTTAAGAGGAATTTAATGTCCAAGGATGACATTGCCGGCGTAATACCTTGGCATGATCGAGAGGTGTTGGTCGGGACTTAGAGAGGACCTCTAGGGTGGCAGCGTGTAAAGTCCGGATGAAAACTGTTCTCTAACCCGATGTTTAGGATGATTCCGTCTAGTTGAAGTATATCAGTGCCTCAAGATCAAGGAAGAGCGCTCCTTGTTTTTGACCTAGTGCAAGCATTTCAGAGATGCCATATCGTCACCGAGAATTGTTTCGGGGATGAAAGGATGCTTCCGTGATTTACCCATAATCGTCGCCCGAATTCAAAAAAGCTCTCAAAACAGCATCAAACTTATCAGTTCCTATAAGGACCCCAGCAAACCAAATACTAATTTTGCTCAGCATTTATAGGCGTGTTGACCCGAATCTAAAAAGCTGGGACTATCATTGAGACTACTAGTGTTAAGACATATTCCTAGCACTCTTGAAATGGGAACCTTGCATTTAGTCTCGTTGTACGATAGCCCTTCCACTCTGGAAGTAGTCGCGCATAAACTAAACTACGTAGAAGACAATTGGAATAATTCTCAGTAGAATATAACTAATCACGAGTATTTAGACTTGAGGCTTGGTGGAAAAACCAACCACGGCACATGCTCTACATGACCTTGGAGTGTGTGCTCCGAAATAGATTCATATAAAATGCAGAGTTGCGTCCAGTCACATGAATTCATCATGTCACAATCAACAAAGGCTACTCAGTAAAGTAACTGGGCCAACTCAAACTTCACAGTCGTCTTTTCCTACTTCAAACTTACATTACTGTAAGCGAACATGCTTTGCGCCATCAAGGTAAGCCAGAAGTCAGCCTGGGAACCCTTTCCCTTACAGCGACGTGCATATCGTATGGAAAGCCGCACTACTCTCTACGAAAAGTGGCTGTCAACTCAGCGTAATTGTTGATACACAAGTTTTCGCTCAAAACTATATTTCACAATGGCTTTCGCCAGCTTTAGCTTAACCATGGCAGAGTTGTAATAGCCTAATGCCCACAGTATTGGTCGTTAACTACGAAGAGTGTGCTGTGTGCATTCGCCAGGCGGTCTGGAACACAATAGTTTTCAGCTTGTCAGCCTTGTCTTGAATATAGAACTATGTCGATGGGATAGCACAGAAACACTGGAGTTACTTTTCGAAAAGAGCAGAACAGAAGTTTTGATTACAGAGGAGGTTCTCAAAGAAGCGGTTACAAAGAATATAGGCGGCTTGAGACTATTAGAGCTACTTTTGGACAGACAGGGAAGGGATATTCAAATCACAGAAGGAATCGTCAAGGCTGCAGCTAGGAATCACGGGCACGGCGTGGAACTTATGGCGCTGCTTCTCGAAAAGGGCGGGCCCCAGATTCAAATCACAGACGAGGTGATCAAGGCGGTAGTTCGGGGTACATTTCTCAGG
Source organism: Fusarium lateritium (assembly GCA_014898835.1). NCBI lineage: Eukaryota > Fungi > Ascomycota > Sordariomycetes > Hypocreales > Nectriaceae > Fusarium > Fusarium lateritium. The sequence continues at coordinate 38,260 of JAAVTZ010000155.1, forward strand.
GAAGATATACTGACTTTTCTCCTCGAAAAGGGCATATCCGAAATCCCGATTGCGGAGGAGATCCTCGAGGAAGCACGGCCAGGACATGAGATGGGATGATGGTGTTCTCATCAAGCTATTATCACACTTTGTCAATACCAAGGGGAACACTACTGCTTTGATGGCGGAACAGAAGGAGCACAAAGAACTGGTCCGAAAACAACATCAAACAAACGCGCTAATCAGATCAAAAGCTTTTTGGAGGCATCTATCGGTATGTCTTATTTTGATTGTTTTGTATTTTGTAGTCGGCAATTTTGTAGTCTAGTTTCACTCAACTACTAAACTGAGTACAGCTAGTAATAACATTTATAATGAGTTTTTTCTATGGGTTGTACACCTCTTAAGGCCCAGAAAAATAATGTAAGATAATTAGTTTAGCACAATGACCTAGCCATCAACACGAGAAATCTTGAAGTTCATCTTGAGATAATGAGCATACACGCATCAAAGCATGATCCAAGGAGGCATACCAACCAACAAGTGATTAACACAATGTTGGCCTTAGCACTAGTGCCGACCTTCCGAATCCTAAGCTCTTCGCTCACCCACAATGATGATGATATCTTTAGACAAGGTTTATCGTATTGTTTTGGGCAGCAATACTATATAACTCAGCCAAGCACGTTTTTCATTGTGCTAGAGAGAGTCTCATCTCGTAGCTAAGAGACAAATCAGCTTATTAGGATATATTAAAACGTCAAAGTCCGAGCAGGCCAATCATGGATCGAAAAAACAAGCTTGCCAGGGTATAAGTGCGGATTAGCGTGGACGCAGTAAGTGGAGATCTGGTGGCTGAGCGGTTCATCAGCTGACTGCATAAATAACGCAAACCATAAGCAGCAGGAACCCGCGATTAAATCACCCAACTTCTCGTAATGTAATACTGGGACTGGCTTTATTATTCAAATTTCCTCGGTCACACTCCTCACGAAGTGATATTTGACATCGGCGATAACTACCACGAGATCTGTGTACCAGTAACGCAACATCACCTTACAACCCCATGAGTGCCCTTGATCTCGGCATACCACTACCTTTCATTCTGCAGCTCAGCCCGTCCCAGAACCCTCAGGCAGACACGATGACCAGCTTTCTTCCGCAACGCCACGGCGGCTATGTGCCCTACTTTCTCTTCGGTGTCTGTCTCATACCATCTAGCCTTACACATACATTTCTGACATCATCCAGGAGGGCATAGCTGCCCTGATCCACTTCACCCTTTGTTATACCTCACCTCCTCGAAAGGCACTTGTTAGCTTCCGTGGACCAGAGGCACCAGAACCACAAGGCCTTACAGCGCGCCTTTACGCCATGCAGAGCATGTACGCAGGCGTCATTCGGCTATACGCGGCGTATAATATTACGGAAGCAATGCCCTATAACCTTGGGCTTGTGTCAGTTGCAGGAGCATTTCTTTTACATTTCAACGAACTGGTTATGTTTAAGACAGTAAGGCCACAGGATGCCATCGCCCCGTTTGTCCTCGTTGGCCTAGGCTCTGTATGGATGATTCTACAACGGGGCTTTTATGTTTCGTAACGTGAAGTTGAGTACGGACACACGTTCATCCGATCTCATTCGAGCTGCCAGTAGACTTAGAACTCGTTATTCCAGAATATCGGTCATTACTGTTTTACCGACCGATTCTTTATGACTTGAGCAAAGGAAATATTCCTGTGGTACCAAAAGAAGGGGCCGTGGAAGGGGTGTGTGAAGTGATCGATGACTAAAAGTCGACACGAAACCCGAGGAATAATGGGGATTGGAGTGAGTTAGGCAATCCTAAAGAGGGACGCTTATACTATATTATTCAGGTTGCCCGTCTTATAACCTTCCTGGCCGCTGACTGACGCTATCGCAATACAGCTGCCTATACAGGCCATTTCTCATTGCTAATTTGTACTCCAACTCTCCATAAGACCATATCTAATTGTTACAAGTTACAGATAGACGACACAAGGCCTCGAGCATGTGCTCGTTCGTTTCGACTATGACTACCATAAGTGACCAAGATTAACTAAATGCTCAAGCCGGCTCAGTAGACTACCACAGCTCTGTAAGTGATGTACGTCGATCGTCATGACATCTAAGTATTCTTCACTCTTGCTTTTTATCAGCTCACAGCTTCTATTCAAGGCTAATTTTATTTTCCGCTCTACTCCTAATAAATGCGTGTGGAACAATAGTAAATAGTCAGAGTTACCAGACCTAGTCAATGAAGATGTATGTTACTTCCTTACTCTACTCGGACTTTCAAGTATCGTGTGGCCGCCCGCAGGTCCCAGCCGACTCAACGCTAGTGTTCCTAGAGGCCATCTAAGATGGGGTTTTCTAAGACCTTTCCACCAAAGGTACAGTGCGCAATTCATTAGTTACGGCTTTCCGACATGATGCTAGCAAGAGGTCTATTTACATCGAAAGCCTATACGTCCTACTAGTGTAGAAATTACCGCATCAGCTATAGTATAATTAATATATCCCGAGATACTCTCACTAAACCAATCTTAGTCTTAATCTTGGGACTTATGAGAATTACTGAATTTGAACTGCATCTATTACTTGGTAGAGACTTTCATAGCCACCACCGTAGAAACTCAGGAGATTCGTAACGCTCTACGGGTCCCTTTAGTATAGTTCATTATTCATGATTGGCCCAGCCATCAATAAGGATCTAACATCTGCGCTAAAAATATGCTCTCAGCAAATAGCTATGGCTAGAAAAGATCCACGGGCCGTTCAGAATCTCATGAGTTTTTACTGTAGACTGGAGCCTCTACTATACACCAATCCATACAGCTTAAACCTGGAAACTCTAACCACATGCATGAAGAAAAGTCGGAGGCTGCTTGCTACCAAGGACCAGCATATTCTGTTGCCACGTAGTAAAACACAGGCGCTTTTGAGCATATCGCCGACAATGGTACCGGAGATGATCGCCATTGTTACTCTGACTACTGCATCTTTCCTTCCACATCGCTTCAAGATCGTCCAATAATAGAAAAGATCAAATTTCATGGATGGTCTGAGCATAAAGATCATCTACTGTCAAACCTTGAATAGTAAGTGATCGGCATTATGAGCTCAGCTGGGCTAAGACATACAGACAATATTGAGACTAGTCTCTGTGTGCAGCGAATAAGGGCACTATGTGTCATTCCTTAATGCAGCGCATCACATGCGAAGTTAGCGATACACGGCTGGATCTCAGGCCAAGTGGAAAGCGAAAAAGCCAACGCAAGTTTTAGTTGGTCCACTGATATCTGATGTTGATCTGTCTTGTTATTTTGACTCTATTGTGATTCAGACTGGCTGCATGATTGTCTTGGATGACGTGGGCCGGAATGCCACATCACGGCAACGAAAAGGAGGGGCACAGTGGCTTGGTGTGCTATATAATGAACGATATGCCTGCGTTATTCGTTCCATCATTAGCTATTGCATGTGAACGCATACCTTCTTGTTTTGCCCTCCCTTCGCAATCACTAGTATCACCATGTCTAAACTCTATATCGGGTGAGATTAGTCTTGACAGCTGAATGCGAGTTGGTTATCTGACAGAAAAACCAACTAGGAACCTTGCCTGGAACACCACGGATGATTCGCTGCGACAAGCGTTTAGTGAATTTGGCGAGGTCACAGAGTCGGTAAAACGCATCACGCCCGCAGTATGATCCACACCGTTTTACGAAATACTGATTCGATCTATTAGCTTGTTATGCGCGACAGAGACACTGGCCGGTCTAGGGGCTTTGGCTTCGTAACGTTCAATAATGATCAAGAAGCTGACGCAGCAGTCAATGGCATGCACGAGCAAGAGTAAGTCATATACAACAGCTCTTGTATGTAAGAAAAGTAACCTAACAGACTGCGGCGTGTTAGGCTCGACGGCCGACGCATCAAAGTGAACCTTGCTAAGGATCGAGGAGTTGTCGGAGGTGGCTTTGGAGGCTATCGGGCATAAGTGTATATGGAGCTTAGATATATGCCTAAACTATGATATGAATATGATGAATATCCTTACTCAGCATAGATTCACCTGGGTATTCCGCAATATTACTTGCGGACTTGGCGCGAGTTTATTAGCCCTATAGAATTAGCATCATCGTCAATGATATGGTACGTCTCGTCGGTTAAGGGAACAACAAGTGCAGGGCCCATTTTTGGATTAAAGAACTATTATTATAGAGTTAAAATACATATAAACCTCGCCAGACTCAACCAGTTCTCAAGTCTAGTAGGAGTGCGAGCGACTCTTCAGAATATCATCTGCAGCCTTCTCAGCGACTATGAATGTCGAAACAGCTGTAAAGGTTCCAGGAATCCTCGGGTAAACAGAAGCATCTACCACGCGAAGTCCCTTGACACCCCTGACTCGGAACTTGGAGTCCAAGACTGCCATGTCATCATCATCTGCGCCAATGGGGCAGGTGCAGCTAGCATGATGTCCCCAAGCTGTGTTTTTGATATAATCCTCGACTTCAGCCTTGGAATCGACCGAAGACCCGGGGAGAACTTCTTTGGTTGGGACAAGCTGACGATCAAATGCGTCTCTGGTGAGGTCCACCGCCTCTGCCAAAGCCTGCAGATCCTTTTCGTATCCATCATCACCTGTGTCAAAATAGTTGTATACGATGTCCGGCACATCTAGCGGGTCATCGGATTGCAGTGTGACAGTTCCAGCATGATTTCGTGGTTGACCCTTCAGAATGGCCCAGGAAAAGATGTCATGCTCAGCTGTAGCGTTGTAGCTATAGTTGGGAAAGTAGCCGCGGAAGTTGACAGGACCTCCAAAAGCAAAGACATCCCAGTCTCCTCTGTCGGCTGCAGTGCTCTTATACAGCATCGCAACAGGGAGACCGGACGAGGTATATGTTCCCTTGTTTGCTGTCAAGCCAAGAAGAGGTTTCTGCCACTGCTGCAGACATTTATCGTCTGGACCACCATCAAATGTGCAGCCATTCAAGGCACTGAAGTTCTTGGGGATGCGCGATTGCACCACGATCTCGTAATGGTCCTGCAGATTGGTGCCTACTCCGGGCAGGTCTGAAATGACAGGGATATCGAACTTCTTCAGTTCATCCGCGGGACCGATGCCACTGAGCTTCAGGATCTGGGGAGAGTTGTATGTTCCTCCTGCAACAATGACCTCATGGGAAGCAGTGACGGAGCCCGGTTTACCGGCACCAGCGGATCGCGACAGAGGGCTTGCTTTGTAGATACCCCTGCCGTCAAGGAACTCAACGCCAGTGGCCCGGGGAGGATCCTCAGACTTGTCAAAGACAACCTTTGTGACGTGACAGTTCATGCGCACATCCAAAGGGTACTTCTTGTTTCCCTTTGAATCCTTCGCATCGCGGACAGCGAGGATGAATTCTCGAGGGCCAACTCGGATGCCATTCTTTGAGTGAATAGGAGCCTGGAAAAATCCGCCGTTGGCATCTCTGCTGTCGGTATCAGCGTTGGCGTCGCCAGCAAGTAGAGTTGCTACGTTGATGACGTTGTCGGTCAGATTGCCAAGCGCAAATGCTCCGCCGGTGATCAAGCTTAATAGCTGAGGATCTTTCAGGGCAATTGTGAGCGGGGCAGTTTCTGTGCTTAGCCAACCGTCATAACCGTGGCCGGGCTGTCCAGGCAGAAGGTGGCGATTATCCTCTAGACGGACGAAGTACTTGCGCATGTTATCGGCAGACCAGGACGAGTCGCCTGTCAAGCTCGCAATATACTCAAAGTCGCTCTTCCATGGATAAAGTGCAATTAGAGCGTTGTGGGCGGTGCAGCCGCCGATTGTGGCGGTTCGAGGATATAAAGTGCCCTTGATCTTGGAACCTTTAGGCGGGTCAAGGCCGGTGTATTCGCCGCCATCCGGCGTCTCATAGGTTGTCTTGTAGTCTCGGGCTTGTCTCTCGTCATCGGCGTAGTGTCTGACAAAGAAGTTCCAGGCGATGTCTTCATCCTCGGACGCCCTCGCTGAGTAGGCTGGTACTGTGTAGTTGAGGCTCTCGCCTTGGTCGTCACCCGCGTCGATGAGCAGTGTCTTGTGTCCGGCTAGGGCGAGTCGGGCAGCGAGAGGGCCGCCACCTGCTCCTGATCCGACGACAACATATTCATAGCCAGTGAGTTCAACTGCTACGGCGGCGGAGGCGAAGACGCCAATAGCAGCCAAGATATTGGTAGGCCGCATTGTAAATGTGCAAACAATCTGCAGTATACAGGATGCAGCAAGAATTTGAGTTGTAGGCGAAATCTGGGACTCAAGCTCAGAAATATATTGCAAGCGCAGCATTTAGTACCAACTCCTATTGCGTACCTCGTGAACATTCTTCGGCAGTTGTCTGATACCGGACATTATCCTGCCCCCGAAGTGCCCCAAGATCGGCGAGGATCGACATGTTCCTCAACAGATCTAGCTACGGCTAATACCGGCCCCGGCCGGACATGTGTCCCAAAACCGCAACGCTTCTTTTATCGCGTCTTAGTCTTGTCGAATATGGCAATTTGTAATAGAGACCATCACAGCGACATCCCAAATGAGCTTGTGACCGGAAGAGCTAATTGACGACCTTCACCCCGCAAATTCAACCCTAATGCTGTAGTAAAATGCCGAGGTTTTTTTCCATTCATGCCTTAGGGGTAAAGCATGTGTAGTTAGTATTTTATATTATATCAGTCTCAATAAGGTAATGATATCCCCTAGTGGTTCTGTTGGGCTGACTTGCGTCAGCCTATCACGTCTAGGGGGAAATAAGAGTGCGGAATCGAACGCGTGGGAGATCCGCAATTTTTGGTGCAAGCCATTCCGCATTTCCCCCCCCCCCCGAAGCACGCCAAAGACTTGCCAAGGTAGTGCTCATTTTATGAGATTCCTCATGCCCATATCCCTTAGGCAAGATCAGAGATTACAGCCACCAGGCCCCTCAATGACGCTAAACTCTCTCCTGAAATCTTAGTATCCTATTGTCATAGGGTTTGACATATGCTATATGAGTGAGTACGCAAATAGAATTATTCTATACCTATGGTTATGATGCTTTTTGGTCCTGTGATATAGGTGGGACTAATTTCCAGGGATTTTTTAGCCGATCAATTACTCTATGTTTTAGCTTCACTCAAAGCGAGTCACGCCGCCCTAACCCGCCTTCCCCCACACTGCTTAAATTCGCAAGAATATGTAATTAGCTCTAGCCTAGCTCTAAATAATAGTGAAGATCAAACACTGTCCTGACCTTTGCTATCTCAAGTATTTTCTGGCGCTTGCAAAGAAAAAAAGGAAAAGAAATAGAGCCAGGACGCTCATAAAAACAGATTTATGACATTGGACCTAGCTTCCCATAACTGAACATGCTACTCGCAAAAGTGACATTAGAAACTCCTTAACAATTAACTATGCTATCGGATATGATAGATTGTACGGAACGCTCCGGCAAGTTGAACCTACCCTATAGCAGTGGTCAAACCCAAACTAGATATCCAAAGTTTAAACGTGAGATCCCAGCAATTGTTATTAAATCTCTTATGTTAATATAAAGATAGCAAATTTTCATGTCCGACACTTGTTGGAATTTTAATTTTCAGAGGTTGAAGTGCAGTTCAAGACATGAAACGAGTTTTCGAATACGGCGAATTATCAGGATCCACCACTTGAGACGAGCGGGATTTGATCGACAGGTCACGGGAGGTTTGTTGATGATAATCTACTTGTTCTTAATGGTAGTCAAAGCACACCTCTGGAAGGCAGCTTTATCGCATAGTCGATAGGAATCAAGAGATAGACAACAGGTTGCCGCCTGTCACATGAATACAGGGAGCCAGTTCAACTAAGAGTAGTGGTCATTATTAGCACTCATTCATGTGAGTATATTAAAGAAAATATTCCATAACACAGTGTCACTCGCGTCTTATCTTCTCATCTTCTCAGGACACAGTGACATCCATCTCTCAACCACAGCATCCTTCTCCGCAGTCGTCGCAGCTCGGAACTCCTCTATACCTTGCCTTATCCGGATTAGATAAATCTCAGCCCGCAATTTCGTAAGATGATGTTTGTGAAATTCCTTCTCGAAACCCTTCAATGTGTATCCTGGCAACCCGAAGACTGCGGCGCCTATGTTATATGCGAAACCCATGGTCCCTTCCATGACGCCTCTACCAAACCCCTTTAATCCTTTCTCCTTGGCTCCTTTGTAAGGTTTTGTTACGACACCTGTGAAAGCATCGCAAAAGCCGTATCCAAACTCTTTGCCGGCTGTTCGCAGACCACTTCCAAGACCGGTGATCTCGTCTCGTCTTCTAACCTCGGCCGAAAACCGATAAGATGGATAATTATGAAACCCGTTGGCAATGTTGTAGAATAGCGAGATGGGAGCCTTGATGCCCGCTTTGGTGACGTCCGCGGCAAAACGTCCGGTGGCTCGTGTGTAGTAAAAGGCTTTGCCATGACGACCCTCTTCTTGGGCTTTCCATTGGGCTTTTCTCCGTTCGTGAAAGGTCGGTTGGCGCTCAAGTTGGTAAGTAACACTTTCGCCACTCCGGAGAGATTTACTAGCCATCTTTTGCGCAAAGTCCTCCATCTGCTCCGGTGTAACGTGATATTGCTGTGTCGGAACCCTTTGGGTGGGAACTTGGGCTGGGTCGATTGATTGCGTCAGGGTTAATTGATCACCGTCTTGGATATTTTCAGGCTGTGGACTATCGTCGTTTGGTTCTTGCTCGGCATAGCGGTTGGTAGTGAGAGTTGCTTGGTCAACGTCGTTTTCAGTATCAGACGGTTTCTCGGCCGGGACTTGGTTCGGTTGTTGAGGTGGCGAATGTTTGTTCTTGAGCCGTCTGTGATACTCACTGCTAGCCGTGGCAAGATTTGCGAAGAAGAGGGAAGTCGCGGCAATAACACCAACAATAGGATGCTCAGCACCCTCATCTACATACCAATGCCTATGCCTCAGGAACTTGATATCATGCGATTCGATGACGCCTTTGTTAACCAGACAACCTACTGCAAAGTTACTGAGATGCGCTCCAGTGCCTTTATGCTTCCAGAAAGCAAGCTTATCAGGACAAAGATCACATCGCATATCGCCAAAATCATGTCGATCTTGGAAGTCCGTTGCCGTGTCGGTGGCACCGTCCTCCATAGCGATCTGGTCTGCCATCTCCTGAACCGCAATTTGCACCTCGGGGCGGAGAGCGAATTCGATACTGGCCTGCAGTGTTTCGGCCGTCATCTCCTTGAATGGGATTGGCGTAGGGCCAGCCCCGGCTCGAGCAATCATTTGGCCCCAGAATGGCTGGTCACCAAAAAAGGGAACGACAACTGTCGGCCGCCCAGCCGCAATACCAGCAGCGGTTGTGCCTGCACCTCCGTGATGAACCACTGCGGAGACACGCTGGAAGAGCCAATCATGGGGTATGTTGTCCATCAGGTATATATCTTCGGGCTTGTCCCCGTTGCCGATTCCTCCCCATCCTTTTGAGACAATAGCTCGGACACCAGCACGTCGTACAGCCTCGTAAATCAGATCTGTTAGGCCTTGCGGGTCATCGATGACGATGGAGCCGAATCCGATATAAATTGGTGCAGGACCCTTTTCCAGAAACTCGACGAGGTCTGCCGGCGGGGTGTACGAGCTAGCGAGATGAAGAAAGGAGAAGCCAGTGATGGCGATGTGTGGCCCCCAGTCTGCAGGTTTGGGAATAAGAGTCTGAGACCAGAGATAGCTATAGGGAACGCGAAGACGCGGTAGCAGCTGGTAGCCCCATAGCGGGCTCACGGGGTCAAGCCGTAATGTCTGGGTGCGGAATTTGTTGATGAGATCACCTAGTCTATAGCATTGTTAGTTACGACCGTGACTAGGACCTTAGGAGATCAGGATTTGACATACCCTTGCCAGGTCAACAGTTCCATCAGAATGAACGAGAAGTAGTTGGCAGTGCCTGTATCGGTGTCCCCGTCGTATTTCATTGCGGCCAACGGGTGGGAAAACTTGGCGGTTGGTGACCACGGCATACTGTAGTGACGTTCAGCACTGAAAAGCTCTTCGCTGACCTGATATAGTAGACTTACGTGAATACCATATGGAGAGGGATACCAAGCTTTTCAGCGCAGTGGATATGAGCCATGGAAGGCGGATTAGCAATGATAGCATCCGCCAGAAACAGATCCTTGGTATCCCGCACATCCGCAGCCCTTACCGGCTTTCCAGTACCGTCGCCAGCCTCGATGCAACTCCTCCACGCGCCATTAATGATATCCCACATCTCTTTGCGCCGTTTACCCACATCACCAGCTTTCATACTCTCACGAGATGGTAAAAGGCCCGGATTCCGCACCATATAGGCCATCAATTCAGATGGATCACCGCCTATGCTGAAGAACTCGATGCCTTGCTCCTCAACGAAGTTTTTGAAGACTGGGTGAGTACAGATACGCACACGATGCCCAAAGGGTGGCCGCGAAAGCAGCTGCGCGATGGGGATGAATGGCTGTACATCGCCTCGCGACCCAATGATATGAATGGCAATATTTAGGCGTGGGCCTGCGGCAGGTCTGTGTTCGGAGAGCGCGACGGTGCTAAATTTGCGCTTCTTGGGCGGCTCTTGAGGCGAGGGTCTCTGGTGCTTCTTGAAGTAATTGACGATAGATTGAGCGTTTTCATGTATCTGGACCTTGACGCGTCCGTCAATTCCGACGTTGCCGGACGTGCAGTGTTGCGAGTCGCCATCACCAAAGGTGAGATTGCCAGGCGTCTTTGACTTGGTGCGGCTGAGAGCCATTTTGGCGGTGATGGGCGTGTTGAGCAGGCGATGAGAATGGGCCTCTCAAAGACAGTCAAACTGGATAAGTACCAGTCTTGGCGAAAAGCCAGATGCGAAAAGTAATTTCGGTACTCGTATTCAGTCGATATCTATCAATCGCGACATGTGAAGTGGAGAAAAATAAGATGACGTAGATATGACTACAGGATTTAAAAGGCGCAGGTGTCTTTTCGTCTTTGGGGAACGCGCAAGCTTTGTATTTGGAGCGTCAATTGACTTTTCCCAGAAGCGTATTCTCGGACATAGCAAAAGGCCCAGACCCTTGGTTCGGATTCCAGAGTCTTGGCAGCCCTTGTACCGTAGAAACCAGTTCAATCCGTGAGCTCGGTCTCGGTTTACCGCGTTGACGGGATTGGCCGAGTCTTAAGACATGAGTGATGGTTGCGGATAAGCGGAGTCTGGTCAAACACCGCTTACCTCGCGGAGTCGGCATTTGGTAAGGACCGACAAGCTAAGCCCATTAAGACAGACTAGGCGTCTCGGTAGATGGCTATCACGGTGGCGGAACCGGTTAAGGCCGACTCGCCGAGACATTAAGATTACTTCATTATCCTAATCAACTGGCGCTATCCATCACAAAAACATCCTTGGCAGCCTCAAATCCAACAACCACCATCTGAAAAACAAGGATAAGAAGAACTGAAGGACAAAGGCATCAACTACAATGTCGGAACCTCCACCCCCAGCGTCTCAACCGCCATCGTCGCCGTCAACATCATCGCCCCCAGCCGCCACCACCCCCGGCAATGGCAATGGCTTCGTCAAGCGCGTCCGTGGAGCTTCCATATCCCTGATCAATGCCAACCCGCAGCTGGGCATGTGGCAAGCTACCGGCACAGCTATCGCTCAAGCCCCCAACCTCACTGAACTGCGCGACGCCGAGTCTGGCGGCGACAAGATTGAATTTAATGCCCAAGGCCACTCTGCGCGCTATGCTGTTCCTGAACCAGATGGTGAACTGACGCTGGTGAAGACCTCGACACTCACCCGTCGGCCCAGCTTGCTTGCTGCTCCACCCAAGTTTAAGAAGGATCCCTTCATCGAGGAACCGGCTGTCATCGCCGAGGAACCACACCTGGACCAAGGACCGACAACGACTGAGCCCGGCATCACTGAGGCACCTAGTGAGCAGCATGATCGCCATCATTTTCATCTACGCGAAAAGTGTCAGCAGCGGCAGGCACGGCGACAAAGTCTATATGAGAAGCACAAGGCTGACGATAAGGAGAAATGGGGACCGACAATCCTGAACGGCCTCAAGGCGTTTTGGAAATTCTTTCTCACGCCATCTGGCTTTCTCATTACACTTTATGGACTCAATATAGTTGTACGTGTTTTTTTGTCCCTTACCTAGGATCCTATCAGCTAATTGAGATACAGGCTTGGGGTGTGAGTAAATTGAGCATGCACATGCTTTAATCCCTATGCGACAGCACCAATTGTTATGTGTTTCTAACTTGAATCCCTAGGCAATGCTTTTCTTCCTTTTACTCAACGTCGCACCCGCCATGAATCACCCCAGCGCAAATGATAATAACTCGGCGCGTAAGAAATGGATCGAGATTGACAGTCAAATCCTCAACGCCCTCTTCTGCGTAACAGGCTTCGGCCTCGCCCCATGGCGCTTCCGAGACTGGTACTTTTACACACGTGCTGTTCACTGGAAGAACGTTCCCGCTATGCAGAGACTAGCCGAGCAGAATAAGGCTTGGTTTCGACCCCCTGCTTGGGCGACTGATGTGGAAACGAAATCGACGGACTCCTCTACCGGAATCAAACGATCAGCAACTTTTACCGGTGAAAAAGCGCCACCCACACCTCTCTGGAAACTAGGATTCACGATTTACATGACGGTACTGAATACGTTTTTGCAAGCTGTGCTTTGTTATTGGATGTGGGCGTATAACCGCATCGATCGTCCTGTAAGTAGACGTGCTCACAAGAGTATGAGATGAATACTGACTTTGAGTGACAGAGCTGGGCTACAGGTACATTTATTGGCCTTGGTTGTGGTACTGGATTGCTTTCTGGTCTGATGTCGTGGTGGGAAGGTCGCAAGGTCAAGAAGATTGAGGGCCCCGAAGTCAAAGTTGTGCCTGTATGAGTAGACCGTGACTAGGCGTTGAAAATGTCATGGAAATTCTGTTGACCGACCCTGCTATAGAGATACTTAGGCCGAACTGTTGAAAACCAAGGCCAGTAGACGCTGATGCCAACAGCATTGGCTACCTGCGCTTTGCTTTGCAACCCCACTCCTTTATTATCGTGAATATTCTAGAGGCCAACTCTGAGAGAGTTTGGTTTCAAGTACTTATAGATAATGAGATACAACATTAGCCCAGCTATACACAGCACCAGTTGCTTCAAACCTGACGACTTCAACGTATTCGGTGCAACTTACCATTCTCCCACCACCCCTTCGAGCCTTCCATGTGCGGCAATGGACTATAGGGATAGGGAGAAAAACAGATGTCCCATTCAAGCTATACGAAAGATACTCTGCACTGGAAAGCAAATAGAATCCAGCGTCAACAACAACTCATTCAAGCAGTTTCCCTGATAAAGGCAGCAATGTTGGGGCGCTCGTTCATGGCCTCAACCAGCTTCTGCAGAGACTCTGGCAGGTTGTCCTGATTTCTTGTCAGTGCTTTGACTAAATTCGCAATGAGTGGAAGAAATGCTAACTGGAAGGGTTTTTGTCCGACGCTCATTGTCAATGCTTTGAAAGACGGCAAAGTCGGTGTAGCTGATCTTGTCGCCAAGGAGGTAGGGACCTTTAGACTCGGCGTAGTACTTGGCTACGAGCTCATAGTACTGGGGAACGATTTTGTTTTTGTAATCGTCCGAAGCACCGCCGAGGGAGGCTACCCATGCCGCCTGATGTTATCTTTAGCATACAATTCTCTCAAAGTTTCGTGGGAGGAAGAACTAACCCTCCAGTCAATGTAAAGGTCAGCGACCAGGTCGGCGATGTACTTTTCGTAGCTGGTATCACCTTCGTACCCACCAAGCTCGCGGGATAGGTACCGCAAAATGGGGATATGCTGCAGATGTTTAGCACAGTGCTAGGAGATATACATTGAGTAAATACTGCCAAAACCCACCTGTGATAACTTTGTTCCCTTGTACTCCAGGATAGGAAGGAGACCAGTTGGAGAAAGGCCTTGTTCTTTAAGTTTCTCCTTGGTCGCGGGCCAAGTACTATCGTAGGCATAGCGGACTGTTTCGAAGTCGAGGCCAGCGTCCCTCAGAAATAGACTATCATAGTCAGTGGATTGCTCTGCGAAGCATGCTTCTCGGAATTAATATTCATAAGAGACTGACTTTACTACCTCGCCTCGGCCAAGACGGCCTAGGTCGAGATAGTGATAAACAATCGTTCCAGACATGGGGGAGATGGTCGACTAGTTTCTCCGAGAGGATGAGCTTTGGGGATGTGAGGTGCAGAGGTGGGAACTGGTGGTAGATTGAAGCTATGTTCAACTGAATTGAGTTGTCGAGGTGACTGAACCGGATTAGTGCGAGTACTGAACCATCTTTATGCTTTTCCAGACTTGTGCTAAGACGAGGTGAATTGTGTCAATTGGTAGCGATATGCTTGTCGACTCAGCTTTCACGTGAACACCACGCACATGAGGTAGTCGGGCTTTCCACAGGCGCCAACCATGCAGAATTTGGAATCATCGACAATATACGGGGGATAAGCTGTGGCTACTGTGCAGATTCCAATAGCTTCGTCCCAAGAGCCAATTGGCCCCCTAGTCATCTTACTATTCTCATTGGAAGAGGCTTTATTTGATGCGATGCGCTTACCAAGTAGGAAAAGAACGCTAACATAAGGAGAGCGCAGTCAGTAGTGGAGCTTCGAATCTGGATAGCCAGTCACGAGGCTGGAGACTGTCAGATACACGATGGAAACAGGATAAAGTTCAGGACTTTAGAAGCCTAGCGACTACGAAGCTGACGTCAGCTTCATTCCGTGCATTAGACCAAATCAAACTTGAACTAATTGTGCCGCGATTATTTGTTTACAGGCCACCTACTCCAATAGTCTTAAGCTTATGCATGCTGGAGGCGCCATCTCTCATTTTCGATCACGCAAATGCGGGAATGCGAAAAAGGCGCTTCAGGGTTCTCCCGTTTGGGTTACGCCTTGGCTTAGTAAGGGTTTGTCAGAGCTTATACTATCCTATGCTTATTTGACTCAGGTTTTCATCAGCTCTTGACTACTATTGGAGTATATACGCAAAGTCCCAAGGGTATTACCTCCGGCGCCTTTGGAGCAGATATACAGGCAGCTCTAGCCCACCAATAGTGTCTCCTGTATATACAAACACAGAAGTCGTTCAAAAATTCACTATGACATCGGTCATCACGCCGTGGCACGAAGGGGAGGTTGCCGTGCACGATTTGCTCAATGTGCCAACTAAGGGCAACCCCACAGCTGCCGGTTTCCCTCTCCGCTACGAAGAGCGTCTCCTGCAGTCGCCTATTGTTGCGGTAGGCACTCTCGACGATCAGGGTAGGCCATGGACAACCATCTGGGGCGGCGAACGAGGCTTTGCCCAAAGGGTTGCCGAGGACATAATCGTCCTTAACAGTGTCGTTGACATGTCCACAGACCCCGTGTTCGAGGCTCTTTGGTCCGACCAGTCTCGAACAGGGGTCATCCAAGGACGAGGGAGACCCATGAGTGGGCTCACCGTCGATTTGGAGACGAGAGACCGGATCAAGATCGTGTCAAGCAAGATGGTAGCTGGGGCTGTAGTAGATGGAAAGGTACAGACGACGATCCAAGTGACGGGGAGTCTGGGAAACTGTCCAAAATACATCAGCAAAAAGGAGATCTCGTCTTCAAGTGTCGAGAAAGCCATATGTACGAGCCGCGGACTACCTCTGAGCGCAGAGGCGTTAGAACATTTGGACCAAGCGGATATGTTCTTCCAGTCTACCACCAACGGTGAGAGTATGGACACAAATATTCGGGGAGGCCTGCCAGGGTTCGTTCGGGTCATGAAGAACGAGGCAGATCAGGTTGTGCTGATCTATCCAGAATGTGAGCAAACCTCCTCCCATGACTGTAGATAGATTGCAGAACGCTAACTCAGTTGAAGACTCGGGTAACAGATTATATCAGTCATTGGGAAACCTGTATGTGAACCCACTGATGGGCATCGTGGTACCCAACTACGATACAGGCGATGTGCTCTACCTTACAGGTACCACATCTATTCTCATAGGTGATCAAGCTTCATCTGTCATCGCAAGGACCAACCTGGCGATCAAGATCGATGTCACCGATGCTCGCTTTGTCAAAGCTGGCCTGCCTTTTCGGGGACGATTTATCGACTACTCACCGTATAACCCACCTGTTCGGCACCTATTGAGCGAACAGTCCCTTAACGTCGAATCTTCCTCCTCTGGCCTTACCGCGACACTTGTCAATCGAGAACACCTTACACCTAACATCGCTCGCTTCACGTTTGACTTATCATCGCAAAGTTCAGTATGGACTCCTGGACAACATATCACATTTGACTTTTATGATCATTTATATGTCGGATATAAGCATATGAACAACGATAATCCTCAGAGTCTCAACGATGACTTCGTACGAACATTCACCGTATCTAACGTCCATGCCGGCGATGGCAAGGTTGCCGTTACTGCGAAAAGGCACGGTCCAGCAACAGGCTTGTTGTGGCAATATCCGCTCGATGGAACGTTGAAAATTGCAGTCATGGGCTTTGGCGGGAAGGAGTCATTCCGCATGATCAAGGGACATGAGAGCGTCTTTGTGGCCGGCGGCGTGGGCATCACACCAATGCTTGCTCAGGCCGCCAGTATAATGGAGGGAGATAATGGAAAGAACGTCAATGTATTGTGGAGTCTCCGAGCCGAAGATTTGGCGCTGGCGGAAGATTCTTTTAAAAACATTCACGGCTTAGCGGCCGCAACCAAGCTGTTTGTAACAGGTAGAGCCTCGACATCGAGCAACGGTCAAGAAGATGAAGTAGTGGAGAGGCTACGAGAGCTTGGAGCAGAAGTCCAAATTCGTCGAATGTTGGACGATGATTTTGCTTCCCTCAAGAGAATGGGCACCAAGTTCTATCTCTGTGCGGCACCGCAGCTGCTAGCAAATTTAACAAAATGGCTAGCAGAGGAGGATATTGTCTGGGAAGACTTTGGTTACTGACCACAGGTGGAGAGGAGCCTCTGCGAACAAGGAAATTGTAAATTGACTCTTTGATAGTTGAAAATAATTAATTACAAAGCAGTTTCCGATGAATCCAGTATTTCTCTTAAGCCCGATGAACGCAGAATCCCGTATTTACAAGATTGAGTGGCAGTGCCTTCCAGCTTACTGAAAGCATTCGAACTCCAACCGATAACTTTCGCTCAAATAAGGTTACACCAGATAAAGCTGTGACACAAACTCGCCGGCCCCTGGGGATGGAGAAACTCATCTGCGCTATTGTGGTGGTGAACTTAGTGTACTCGACGCCGAATATAGCCGAAATCCCGACAAAGTTACTACGAGGCCATCGGCACACTTTTTAGGAAGAAGGCGGCTGCCGTGGGAAGACGTAGTAATGCCTAGGTTCGAGCCGCCTAGGTTACCATGGTCGAAGCGCCGTCAGGGTCAGCGGTAACAAAGACAGGCCTGGGATCACCGGGGTGGACGTGGTGCGGCATGTGCGGCGAAATCGCGGCATGTTGTGAAATTCCTGAAGGGCGGCCGACATGCTGACAACCTTCATTAAACCTGGCTTCGGTCATGTCATCGCCATCTAGACGCTGCAGTATATGATAAATACTTAATTAGATAAGCTTTGACTAAGCCCAGCGCTTGGTAAATGGGCAATTACTTTGACGCAGCGATTATAGTGTAACTACAGAAGGAGTATGAATATGGTTGCATTGCGCTGTCGATTAGCTTTATACACATACAAGGGCCATCCAGCTTTCTGAAACCACTGTTGATAAACACGTCCCTTTTCTGTAAAGCGAATAAACGACCACACTAACGGGCGGTTGTTACTAACTCCTTACCTCATACTTCCCAGCAGCCAACTCAATCAAACCAGAATAGCAACCATAAATATTAGAGTCAGTCCTGCGGAACAACGCCATTCAACTAAGATGGATGAATATCAGTCAATATTTCAGTCATATCTCGAGAACCTCAATACCAACAGGTTTGAAGCTATGCAACTCGTTCTACATATACCATCTCAACAGAAGGAAGAGTTTCCAGAGCCCAAACAAAGCTATAGCGCAGATCGAGTGCCAAATAGCTATGTGCTCAACCTGGAATCATCACCCTCTGGCTAGTAGGTCTACCGATTAGGTGCCACTCCCGCATTACGCACCGTTATGTCACAAGAACGGCTAATCTCCTATCAACCGAGTTGGTTATTTTTATCAGTCAAGCTATCAGCCCACGTGGTGGGTGATATGAACTAATAAAAACAGTTTGTATTAGTGGCTAATCTGATAATATCAAAGGAGTGCTAGCTATAGGAAAGTTTTAAATAAGCACTCTTTCCGTCAAGAATTCCTGGACTTAGGAGTGGTGGTTCGGTATATACCTTCAACTAGTCAGGAGTGGCGTTGGCGTATTGTATTTGATATCTCACCTTGGTAATTCTTTCCTATCCAGCTGATAATATTAAAAACACAGTTAATATGGTATTATATGCCTGGCCAGATTGTGGGCTTCTGGATGTGTTAGTTTGCGAGACTACTAGCTAATAATTATTTGAATCTTTTTGAGACTATATGAGCAAAAGATTCAACATCTTGAAAACCAAATCAGTAAGTCACTTTGGCCGAGTGGTTAAGGCGATGCCCTGCTATCCTCGGAAAGCTTGATAGGCATTGNNCGAATCCTGCAGGTGACGATTGTTATTTTTGTAATTTTTAGACAGAATCTAACAGATGTTACATGTACTCATTATTTGAGAGATCTCAAGAACTGTGTTCTTCGTTATTGTTGAAGCCGGCTTCCTTTACTTTGGATGGAGTTGTAGAGCAAACCTAGAATAGAGAGATCTCAAGTGTTAAAGACTTTATTTTAATTGAAGAGGCTTGTTAGTTGCAGATGTTGCGAGTGATATACGAGAAACGCATTGTACCTCGAGATGCAGCGTAACCTCTAGCTTGTTACATCATTGGCTTTCTACATCGTTGGCTTCCTTTGCACGCAATCGACCTCGTAAAGACCCTAAAAAGGCCCCTCTTTGGTCTATCGACATTGGTTTCCTTCCACCGATTGACTCCTGATCGGCTGTCTTCATTTCCTCCTCGCCCTTGTTTGCAGATGGTAACTTCAAGAACGGGACAAATCTTAGCAATGATTTCGCGATCATTCTCCAGTCCAAGGCAGAGTAAGCAGGGGCAGCAATAATGAAAGAACCAACAACTGTGAAGTAACAGACATCAGCCCCGGACTCAATCACACAGAATCACTTAAGCGATACAACTTACATATAACGACAAATGCCTAGTAGCGTGTCTGCTGGAAAGAAGCGACATCTAGGGCAAAGAGGGAAGATAGAAAGGAGAGGGGTAGCTAGGCGGGACTGATTACTATGATACTCCTGGAGTACATCATGGTTGCGAATTCTTACGAAAGGAACAGTCATGAGGGTGAATACCACGAGGGTTTCCCCCAGCTTGTTGCTCTCCTCCGCTTGAGAAACATAGCCGAACAAGAAGCGAGATGATCTCAGAATTGGATACTACACGAATGATACCAGTGAACCTACGTTAGACATGACCGAGCGGAATAAATTCCCAAAAACCCCACACCATATCTATACTACATTTAGTCGTAAAAGCGTTACCCAATATCTCTGTCGACCGGAATGTTAGAGTGAGACTTTACTTAAACTCAAAGCTTTGGCCCAAACACAACCAGCTAGCACACTTAACTTCTTCCATCTTGCCCCTCAATTCCCTCGTAAGAGTGTAGTACGACCATTAACACGTTAATGATATACTATACTAATGAGATAGTTTCCCACACTGCCGTCGAAAAATGCGGCAGTAACGAATACTTAATCGCTCCATCACCTGAGTCGTTGCTTGCCCCATCGCTGTCATCATCCCGTATTTCAGCACTTGTACCATCACTTCTTTCGTCACTGTCGTCATGGTTCATTACGTTGCTCCTTTCTCTTGTTTCGTCGTTGATTGTCTGGTTGTTCATGATGTTACCCACCGACTCGCTCATCTCATCACTTTCAGCATTGCTCCAATGAGAGGAGGAATCATCTTCCGACTCCTCATCCGATCCGTAGTGAAATTCGCTCCTGTAGCCTCTCTGCTCAAGATAAAAAAAGTCAGAAGACATTGTAGCTGCGAAGTCGCCAAGTTTATACTCAAACTCCCGTTCTTCAGGCGTGTTCGATGCATCGGTCGGGGCACCAGGCTTTCCGATACCCTGTTTGACGATCGTATTGCTGATCATGGGGCTCATTTGGGCGGTGTCGGTAAAATCTTCTCTCCATACTCCTAATCGACAAAACTCACACTTTCCGCTTGTAGGGGTTTCCTGAACCACGAGGCCAGCCGCATGTGCTTCGTTGAAAGTAAACCGGTCTTCATCACCAATAGGCCATTTCGCAAGCCAAAGTGGCATAAAGAAGCAGCGTAGGAAAGAATTTACAGGCCGACTTAGTTTCATCTCAACCAGTGACTGATCCACATATCGTTCTGCATCTTGCAGTCTTAGAAAATCCCAACCGACGGACCGAAGCTCGTTATCGTAATTAAGCCACAAGTCAGTGCCTCCCCCGCAGGGGTCCATGCTCTTTTTGCTGTCGAAACGCACAGGTATAAGCAGACACCTGATCTTCAGAACCGCTCCATCAAAAGAAACAAAAGGATCGTTTCCAGCTGGACTAATGGTAGAATCGGTCAACAAAGCTAATGGACAAACATCCTCCAACTCAAAAGAGTTGAGTGTTGCTGTAGAGAGCTCCGATCGAATCGCGCTTCCGTCCGTATCTGTAATTACAGATCCCGAAAAGCTAAACCACGACCAAGAGGGTGCTGGAATGCTCGATATTAATCGCGATGCATCCGATTCGTCATCCTCCGAGCCAAACTGAGATAACGAGGGTCTCCTTACATGTGGCTCCCAGTACATGTCGTACATCCAAAACCCGAGCCATATGCCAGCCATATATGTGTCACCGGTTCTCCTCGCGATTTCTCTGGCTAGGCCAGCAATGGCAACAGACCTGTCCCGTTCGTCTGTTAAGTCGCAATTGGTATACTTTTTGACTATTTCACCCCAGTAGGATCTAGTCGTGGTCCCGGCGAGTAGGTGGATTGACTGTCGTGTGTAGAAGTCATAAGTGTATGTGGAGCCAAACGCAGTCTCGCTTGCGACGTTACCATCGTGTCCTCCATCGCACTCCCAGTAAAGCTGGTCATTCGATAGGTAGAGAATCCTTCTCGAGAGACAACGTTCCTGAAGAACCCATGCTCGGTTATTGATAGGCGCTTTCGCTACGTTCGATGAGAAGTCATCGTTGCATTCAACAAAGGCATAATCTCCGGGCGCCGAGACCGGGCCAGGGTAGCCATCCCATGAGGGGGAATAATGAATCGAACGGGGCTTTGGGAGACTACGCGGACTGCGCTTATGGAAGATACTACTTTCCGAAACCTCCCAGCATATAGTCAGCGTCAGGAAGGCGTGGAGATAAATATCCGTCATCAGTGGTGCTTCGCGGCGAAAGTCGAGACCATTAATATCATCTTGGACGATACAAAGTGAGTCAATCCAAAGATGCTGGATAGGTATTGCACGGCAAATGGATATGATATCTTGATAGTCTCGCGGTAGATCAGAATCTGCTTGCGGGCGACTGTATGCTTGATGGTTCGACCGAAGTAGCCTTGGGGTATCTCCAGACCATCGATGGGAAAGGGCAACATATGGAACTCTGCTGCGGGTTTCGACAACATGCCACTTATTTGAGTTACTACTGCCCAGATCTAACAGCCTGGTAGGCATGCGTGCGTCTTCAGGCATCATACCTCGCTCAATGCAGCGGGGATGTTCCGTGTCGCAGGCCTCGATCCACCGTCGTGCAGAATTAGCAGCTGAGACAGGTGTATTCTCGATGGCGATGGGTGCAGTTCTTTCTTCATCTGGATCGGCTATTGTCAGTTCGAGGCTCACCACCGCTAGAATCTGAGCTTAATCTCTTACCTAGGAAGCGCTCCTCTGTCGTCTTCCATACACTGAAGTCGATAGAGTACTTGCCCACCACACCCCGCACGTGGACTGAAAGCTCATACTCAGCTGTCTGAGCGTCGTACTTGACCCATTTCCTTACTGAACTGAACTTGGCTACTCTTTCGTCATTCAGCGATGCGATCGGAGAAGGTCGAATATAGCGCCAGATTGTCCAACAAATTGGGCAGTCGTGGTTCAGTGATATTAAGAAACTCTCCCATGACGAATGCATAAGGAATGGTATCTTTGTAAACCACCCGAGTGGCCCTAGATAAGGCAACAAGTCTTCCCGCCTATGCTTTCTCCAGATCGAGATTGAGTTCCCACAATCATCTCGTGTCGTGAAACTGGGCAAGGCCTCTTGACAAACTGAGCAAAGGCTCATTGTGACGGATAGACTAGCTTGCGCCTTTGTCCTGTTCCGGTTTGATTGCAGATGGGCGGGTCTTTCTGTGATGGTGTTGAAGTGATTATGTTCGCTTCTAGCCGTTGGCATTTGGGGGCGTCAGCATTGAGGGCGGGGCACGTGCTGATCGTCCTCAGTTGGTGGCGCATTTAGCCAGACTGAAGTCTCAGGGCGCCAATTAACATCAAGGTATGTCTCAGGCTGCTCCCATCAGGCACAAGACTTTACTTATGCGAGGGGCTGTGGGATGTTGATGACATTAACAGGCTTGTGAGTTATATCTTTATAAACCCAATCTTAATCGTCCTGAGAAACAGGGTGAGGTTTCTATGCGAGACGAGAGATGTCCAACAATCTTTATCTTGAAAATGGTGGTCAACACCTTATCCGCCTTGCTCATTCAACGAATAGGTTGGAGACAAGCCAAAGACGTCCAGACCACCAAGTGCCTCAATGTGGACATGATATACATTGGCTACAGCTTTCTTACATGGGTTTACAAAACCTATGATTGACTAATAACACGGAGCTTACAACACTATAAAGTCGAAACTCGTATGTCGTTCTTGTATCGTGAATATCCGGGGTCATTTTAGGTTACGATCAAGGTTTTGCTAAAAGCGGGTCGGTCCGCTATGACGTTATCGTCGTGACCAAGAACGTTTTAAATTTGTAGTCGAATGTCATACAAACTAATTCGTAAGCAAACCATGAGACGTACGACGCCATTTCTTCCTATTCGTAGTCTAATACCCTCGGAAAGGAGGGTTATAGACTCTATCGTCGAGACTATCAGGAAGACACTGAGACTCACTGCCCTTCCACTTTAGCCTCTCGATGAAGCCCTTAACCAAAGGTCGATCCTGATCTGATCCTGAGCCTGTCAAGTAACCGCCATTTCGAATCAACAATAGCGCCCACTCATAAAGATCCCGTGCGCCCCCATACGGAATTTTCTCGTTGGCATCCATGGCTCCATATACCATGTCAAGTGGCGTGAAGCCAAAGCTGGATAACGCATTGACCTCTGCGCCGTTTTTCACCAAGAGTTTGGCTAGCCTCAGGTCTGCGATGTGGAGAGCTTTGGCTGCCCCAGGTTGGCCACTATCATCTGCCACTACTGGGATCGTCACGTTAGGGTCCTGGCCGTGACATAGTAGAAGCTCCATGATGAGAAACTTGTCGTCATGGATTTCCGGGTAACGAAAAGAAGCGAAGGGGCGATCCTGTAGCAACAGCGTGAATGGTGTCAGGCCATGGTGTTTGCTTGTCAAATCTGGCTTGTAGCTAAGGAGCTTTCTAGCCATTGGAACTACACTGAAGTTGGGAAGATTGGTCTCTTCGTCTGACAAATCGCCGTAATTTACTCTTTTGATGGGCCTTGCCTTTTTCGTAAACAGTCTTCGCGGGATAAACCTGTCTTTGTTCATTATCCTTCTTAATCCCATATCAAGCAAGGTAGGACCAGTTCCTGGGCCACGACCGAGCAAGCCCCTGACGAGTCCTTGGTCGGAATCTTTCAAGACTTGATCGACATAAAGCACCATGTTCATTGTGACACCAAAGTCCAGCGCAGATCCATATAATCCATAGACATCATCCTCATCGCGCGCAGGAGCAAACACCCGGTAGACCTTGTCTGCTTCGTCTATGACGGACTTCTGATTTACTCCGGTGGTAGACTCTGCCAGGTGGAAGTAGTGGAGATATCGGAACCAGGGAGGAAGTCTAGGATCCCAACATGGAAGAGAATCGTAGCCCTCGTTCAGGCATCTTTCCCTTTCTCTTATGAGCTGGGCCAAGCCATACGTAGAAAGGAACGTGTAGCCATTGACGTCCGACATCCTATGTACCACTGGGTTTTGCTTCAACTGCTCGAGGAGTGTATTCAGAGTTTCATGGACTGTTCGGTGCATGAATACGATAGTCTCGCATTCTCCCTCCCATGGACGGAACATGCAGCCCCTAGAGCGTCTTCTTTCTAAGAGGCCCCCACAGAACTTGTTGAGATACCTATCCTGCTTCTCGGCCGGCCATGTCAAGTCTTCAAATGTTGCAGTCTTCCCACTGATCTTGCTGTCTTCAAATGACTTTTCTTCAATCCAGTTGAAGAAGAAGAAGCCTTTAGGAGGGGATCCCCGCCAGTCCTCACACAAGCTTGAATAGGGATTGAATCAACGCAACTTTTGAGAGTTTTCTGTTTTGCGCATTGCAATGTCAACCAGAAATCATAGCTATCGATTGGAGTCATGGATCGATGAACAATTTCCAGCATCATGTAAGCCTCCCGTTTGCATTCATGTGGGATCTTCTGGACAATCCTCTCATATATCCTTTCGAGTGTCAAGCTCGATTCACCGGAGAAAAACTGGTCGAAAAGCTGGGATACGGAACTGATGTGGACATCCTGACAGTATTCAAGAAGGCCAGTTACTGTTAACTTGACCCACAAAAAGACACCCTCAGCCCCATCCACCAGAAGAGAGACCAAGTCTGGCAATGCGGGAGTCGGAGAACGATCGTCCTTCTGTAAGAGGTTCGTCATGTCTGGATAAGCTGGATCCTTGAGCTGTGCCATGATATATGTGAAGATGTCCTGTTTTGTATGCTCATGCACATGCAAAGTTGGGCATGATCTGAAAGCATCCTTGAACACATTGTGGGGGCGACTGGAAAGACAAATCTTGACACCGATAGCCCCTTGCTTAGAGGAATCGATGATGTGGTTTATGAGTTCAATAACGGCTTTTGGTGGGTCAGAGCATTCATCAAGAGCGTCCAGGACTAAAAGTATGCGGAACTTGACATCGTGCTGTTGAACAATACTGTCCAGCGCTCTGAGTAGATCGTTCGTCGACCAATTTCCTTCGCACATGTTGTAGATTGGGCTGATACATCTGGCCAGGTCGTCATACGTTTCCAGGCACCGGTTGACAAGAGTGTAGAGTAAGCCTTTCGTAGATTTTTGAACTTCTTCTCCGGCATAATAGAAAGAGAAGCGAGATATGATCACTGGTTCATCCGAAGTCCCCGTTGATATTGTACCGCTTTCAAGACTTTGTGCGATATAATTCATGATTGTAGACTTCCCACAGCCTGGCTTTCCGCTGATCCAGAAAACAGAGCCATTGGACCTCAGCCAGTCAAAAAGTGGTAACTTGGCGTCCCAGATCCATTGGCATGTCTTCGGGGCGGGTTCGTCCACAATGCTGATCCCGAAGCTTGCTGCCTGGGCTCCGTTTGTAAGGCTGTTTAGGATCTTTCTAGAGCCATCGATTTTCTGCAAGTTCGAGATAGAGGGTTTAAGTGGATAAAACGAGGATCGTCGGAGATCATCCAACCTCGTCACCGATTTGATATGCTTTGCTACTAGCTCTCGCAGGATTAAGCATTCATAGCTGTCCTTCTTCAGTTTGGCTATATCTGAATGGTCGCTGTTGACAGGATGGACGTCTTGGTCTTTGGTGCCGCGTTGAATTGCTGACTCTCTTGAGACAAGAAGCATCTCTTCGCCTTGACTTCTCCATTGGCCCTTTTTATCCTGCTGTCTTCTCATTAACGTCATGAAGATTATTTGTGACGGGTTGAAATACATACTGCTGGGGTCTTAGTCGGCATTAGCTCGAAGAAGCACACAAATTGTGGTGATGGTTTGCCGTCCATAGTCCAGATTTCACTGAGATTCTGTACTTCCTCGTCAAGAATCTCGAGGGATGGGTAGTTCTGCTCCAGCTGGTGGATGAAAAGGTATTCATTAGGCTGACCCTTCACCATAGGCTTGAGACGACTTATCTTCATCCCACGATTAGGAACTCCAAAGAAAACAATTGCACGAATCTTGTCTAGTAGCAACATCCTTTCATGCGATCCAATCAGTACTATTGCAGACTCTAAGACGATTCCACCCAGGCTGTGGGCAAAGAACATCAACTTCTGAGTGGACTGTCCGTATGCTTGCAACAAGTTCCCTTACAAGAAGCGTCCCAAGTCCTCAATGTTCTGAAATGAGGGATTATTTAGCAACTTGTTGTCGAAACCGTAGAGGATACATCTCATTCCTTTGGTGCCTTGGGCTTTGGCAAGTTCGTCTCGCACCCATAAGAAAGGTCTCTGGTCCTTGCTAGCCCAGCAGCCCAAAGGGTGGCTATTGAGGCCATGGATCCAGATACCGCTGGAGAATTTAGTCAGTGCTTATTGAATAGCTGCAACTACTCACTTGAAGATATGTTCGTCGTGGGGACAATCATTCAAGGGCGTGAATCCTAAGAAATGACGGTCGAGCCGCACCTCTTTCTGAATGTCATTGATCTTGAATGTCCACTGCGACTCTTCAGAATCAAGGAACACGGGTAAATCATCGAAACAAATTGTCGCCGTCTTTTCACCTTCCTTGTATGGTATGCTTTCAGCTAACGACAAGACGCTGATATTGTTGGATGGACCAAGACTTTCTTCGTTTTCTGTCCGACACTCAGAAAGAAGCCTAGGTAAGATTTCTGTTGTTATGTGTTTTGGTATATCCTGCACACGAAACGTTTGCTTACGCTTGTCTCCAACCATTCCCATGCTAGTAGTCGTATAAGTATACTTAAATTAATCTAGATTATTAGACTTCATATTAACATCGACAACGACGGGACGATTGATAGCACTTTGTCTACCCCGCTTTTGCGGCTGAAAATCACGCTTATTGTGGCTGAAGGAGTGATCCTTTATTTGCTGACGGTTGAAAATGACGCAAATTGACGCGTGAAATTTGAGAGCCTGATTCACTATCCATGAACCTTCATGAAGAGTATCTGACTCTAGTTCAACTGCTGCTTTTGAGGCTTAGTCCAAACCTTGTTTTTTTAGATCGAATCTATCATTCCTTAGTCCAAAACTAAGAATTCCTCCGGCTAAGAAACGTTTTTGTTCGTTTCACTTCACAAAATGATGAACGAGCCCATTCCAGCAGGAGATCTGGGGCCTGTAAGTCATACTAAAATACTCAAGAGTATAAAAGCTAATTTGGGCTATAGTGCAATGCACTTCAGCCGCCATACAAGAAGCAGCACGAACTGGTTTCGACTGTTATTTATCCATGCCGCTTTCGACATGGAACGCGATACAAGAACGAGTGGATAGACCCAAAGAAAGATCTAGCGGCTTTTCTGGAGGCCGACTTGAATTGCCCGAAGCTCAATACTATACACGACCATTTGTGGCTTGCGGGAATGCCGAGAGCCGCAAGGCCATTTCATCAACACAAACTCTGCCAACGCAACGTGTACATTACCGAATCGTGCGATGAGCATCTAATATGGCACGAAAGGAGCATTTTCATGAAGCCGTGCCCCGGCTACCTTCTCAACTATGAAACCTGGGTGACCTTTCTCTGTGTCAATGAGAAGCTATACAGTAATGCTTGTGGTTTACTGCTATCATACACCTGGCTCGTCAATCGAGAAAGCGACTTCTTGATCGCCCAGGACTGCGGCATCTTGCCAAAGGACGTGGAGTGGCCTGCGTGGAAGAGACTCGTGGATGACTTCCTGGACAGCATTGACGAGACAAGCCTGTTGCAAGTGAACCGTCGCTACCACTTTGGAGAACTACGGTTAGCACGAGTCAGTTCCATCTATCGTCTACACAGCTTCTTCCATGCCAAGTCAGTTGCAGAGCGGATACAGGCTCTTGATTCCACATACATGCCAAGATCAACATGGTATAAGGACTTTTTTGAGAAGAATTTTGGGTGGATTTTGACAGTTTTCATCTATATTTCAGTGGTTCTGTCTTCCTTGCAAGTCGGTCTGGGAACAGAGCGACTGCAAAACAATAATAGTTTTCATCGGCTGGCTCTTGGTGTTACTCTAGCGTCGCTGGCGTCTGTTGCATTTGCGATGACGGTTGTTATAGTGGTCTGGTCAATATTGGTTGTCTACTACCTCCTCGCTAATCGGCAGTATTGGAAAAAGGTCCAGGACGAGAGAGCTACTTCTCGGGTGAAAGCGTAACACGAGAAAGAACAAGATATCGTGTGGTACATAATGGTTGGTCTCTTCTGTTAGTTTATCGAAGCCTGATTTCTGTAGAAAATGGACATGGAGGCTGCTCTAAGCTTGATTTGTTGTAGATGTCCGACTTAAGAATCGACTTGGAATTGTCAAAGATTAGTCTCATAAATTGATTTATCAAGTTGTTCTACCAAATCAAAAACTCGCCCTGGAGAAGCTTGACTATTAACATAGTGAATTATAGTGCGGTATCCGCCACTTCTTCGCCTTATATAGAGCGATGCGAGACAGTACAACTACCAAGAAGGTCTGCTTCTTCAGGTTCTAAATGCTATTCAATATTAGGTACTGTTGCTTAGAGGACTCGCAGACAATGTCGGCACATTCTGCCTACCCAATATCGCAGTCTGCCAGACATCAAAATTGCGCGGGTGAATAAAAGGTGTCAGTATCGACTTTCCTCTCATCAATTTCCATGAAAAAGAACTTGAAGGTGACACAATATGAAGCTCGAGTATATCGAGCTCAGGTTTGATTTCAGAGACTGGGGTTCTGCCGCTCTAAGCGAAGTCCGGCTCAAACTCAAAACAAAGCGCGTAAGCGAGGCTCGCTAGTTGGCTCACAAATAAGGGTCCAAGCTAAGAATAGCTAACGGCAGAGATTGGCTGGGGTAGTCCCAGTGGGACGGAGAATAAAACAACAAAAAACGGTCTAGGCTTTGGTAGTCCCTGAGAACACCTGCTACCCATGTTGTTAAGTGGGCCTACAAGTCAATTATCAGGCCACTTTTGAAAAGCTTGCCATGGGCTTTTTCCTTTTTTTCTCAACCCTCCAAGATCAACATTTTTGGTAAACATTCATTCTTGCTTGGTCAATACTGTCATCATGGCTCCCCCCAAGAAGGTCGAAGCCGTTAAGGACAATGTCGTTGCTTTCGGAAGGGTTCGCAAGAACCTGAAGATGGGATGCGTTGGTCTACCTAACGTTGGAAAGTCGAGTCTGTTCAATCTCTTGACCGAGCAGAGCGCCGCTGCAGAGAACTACCCTTTTTGTACCATTGAGCCCAACGAGGCGAGATGTGCTGTTCCCGACGCTCGATATGTAAGTCGAGATACTTTAAGAAATGGCTCCTAGAGCATGACTAAACTGATAAATATCTGTAGGACTTCCTCTGTGATCTTTGGAAGCCTCCGTCTATGTACCCCGCGTTTCTGCAGGTCACCGACATTGCCGGTCTGATCAAGGGTGCTTCCCAAGGAGAGGGACTTGGAAATGCTTTCTTGTCTCATATCCAGGCCGTTGACGGCATGTTCCACATTGTCAGGTATAGTACCCATGGTTAAACTGTCATTCCTCCATGCTGACTTGTAATCTGACAGAGCATTCGATAACGATCAAGTCCTGCACGTCGATGACTCGATTGATCCTGTTCGCGACTTGAGTTAGTTCAATCAAGTCTCTCCATGACTCAACTAATGGATGAATATTTTAGATACAATCCAAAGCGAGCTTTGCAAGAAGGACCTCGGTTTGTGCTGGCCTCTGAAAGTGTGTCACACCAGCTAACCCCGTTTTCTCAGACATCCTGCAAAAAACAATCATCGCCGAAGAAGCAATCGTCAAGAAGGCAGGTGGCAAGTACAAGATGCTGCCCCTCTTTACAGAGACAACGACAAAAATCAAAGAGGTAGGCCCAGGATCCCCAGTCTTAGAAGTTGAAATTTTCAAAATGCTCACAATCATAAAATAGATGCTGGAGAACGACAAACCAGTCAGAGACGGAACCTGGACACCTGCTGAGATTGCCCTCATCAACGAGAAGATACAGCTTATCACCACCAAGCCAGCAATCTACCTCGTGAACTTGACAATGAAGGACTACGTCCGACAAAAGTGCAAGTACCTGCCGTCCATAGCCAAGTGGGTCACCGAGCATGGAGGCGTTCCTCGAGACATTATCCCCTTCTCCATCGAGTTTGAAGAGAAGCTCCACAGCATGAAGGATGATCCAGATGCCCAGGCCGAGTTCCTGAAGGAGAGCAAGGTCAAGTCAAAGCTGGACAAGATCATTACTGAAGGATTTACAAAGCTCGGCCTGCAATACTACTTCACTGGTACGATCGCATTTCCTACCCCTGGTGGAAAGTTACGCTGACTTCTACATAGCTGGCGAGAAGGAGATCCGATGCTGGACCATTCCTAGGGGTTGCCTAGCACCACAAGCGGCCGGAGCTATTCACAGCGACTTCGAGAGGGGTTTCATCAAAGCCGAAGTGGTGGCTTACCAAGACTTCTACGATCTTTGTGAAGGTGGCAAGTCCATGGGCCCAATCAAGGCTGCTGGAAAGTACCGACAAGAAGGAAAATCTTATGTAAGTGCTTCGACTTCTCTTCATGCTGAGATAGCTGACATAACTCTCTTTCAGGTTGTCCAAGATGGAGATATCATCCACTTCCAATTCAGTAAGTTCAAATCGTCACTGATACAACTCTTGGCTTGTCTGTTATAGGAGAGTGCTGACTATGTTCAGACGTTTCAAACAAGAAATAGATTTGCCATACAGAAGCAGTGAGTCACAGAAGCTTATAGAGCCATCACCTTTGGTATAGAAATATGGGGCAACTTGGGAGCACTAAAGATTAAAAGAAGCCGTAAAAGCCGCTGGCCGAGCCACTGGACTTTTGTCTCCCGATATCCAAACATGCATCTATGAGAACGACTCTCACCTACGCATTCATTGCACATCGATATTTCCGTCAATGTGATGCCGCCGCCTTCCGGTGCATGCTTTAACTATCATGAAGAACACAGTATTTCCACAATTTAGATGAAAAGACAGAGCTGCGTGTACTACAACGTCCTAGAGGCGGATGTCAACTGACGCTGACAGTATTCAATCGACTGCCACCAGGTAGGTAATGTCGCTTTTGAGATGCTTGACGTTTTGATATCACCACGTGATATAATGTATCTAATCTTATCTTATCACATGTTTCCTCAGTGCTTATGCAGGCCAATTCGAAGACTCGGCCCCGGAGTGCTGACATCCGAGTTTTTCGGCACATGCCCTTCGGCATCACGAAGGATGTTCGATAATACAACCGCATATGCTAATCTGATTGGCATGTTCGGACAAACTTGACCTTGGTGGGCGCTTCCTTCAGAAAAGGCACTATTTATCAGCAAGCACTAAACTGATTTAAGATACTTACGAGAAGAGCTATGAGTGGTCACTTCCTGCTTACGCCGCTGTCATTTACCCCACAGACAGCAACTTTTATCGACGCTAGAACCTTGACCAATCCGATTCCAGCCTTACCTCGCTGCTTATGGAAACGCGAATATCCGACATGACGAGGGATTACGAATCGGCGAGTGGTTCAGTAGTTCCGCTGAAGTTGAACATAGCCACAGTCTCTATATAAACTCTGAGTCGATTCCACTTTGACTTCTATTCCAGCACATTCACTTCCTCCATAACACATTAATTTCCTCTCGTCCTAATACTGGGCTTAAATCTCTAAACTTCGACCAAACCGCAACTTCAATTTGCCTATTTAGAGAACCATATCGCCTATCGAACTCAGCACATTTCGACGGCCTTGCGAATCCATCACCTACCACTATGGCCCACCCTATCATCTTTAACGGCAGCCTTGGCCTAGGCCTCATGCTTGTCTCGCTCGGCCTAAACGCCACACTTCGCTCTGACGCCCATCTCAAGAACCTAGAGTTTCCCGTGCCTACAGAGCCGCTGGCCAAGAAGTTTAGCCACGCACTCATGCGAATTTGGGGTATTCGTAACATCACTGTCGGCCTCCTAATCTCCCTCATCTGGACAACTGGAGATGAGAGGCTAATGGGGAAAGCCTTGGTTGCAACGATGGGTATGCCTATCACTGATGGATTTGTCAGTCGACTTGTGATTGGAGGCGGCGAGACTCAGCATTGGATATTCCCGCCTATAATTGTGGTTATGAGTGCTGGTCTTTTCGGATGGTATTGATTTAGAAGGCTCGTTTACAATATCTGCTTCATGCTACACTTCTCGGGCAGTAAAGCTTGATCTAGTGTCCCTTCCTAAGACTTGACACAACAGTACTTCGGTTGTTTGAAGTTGAGCACAGTGTCTTACTTAGGATGTTCAATATCTAGTTATCTACTACTTGCTATGTATTCTCAATGCTAGAGTCCTAACCAGACTGAGAAACTCTCTCATTCGCGCAAGACCCAATCTATTCTTGATGGATCGCACTACCCAATAGGGGCCTAATTTAAAACCTAAACACTCACCAATTTAGTCTTCGAACGACTGGTAAGCGATTATACTAGTGAGCTAACTCTGCATGTCTACTATGCCACTGCATGAAACGAGCTTTGCATCATAAATTGATAGCGTGGCTTGTAACTCACCCGGCTTGTCGCTGTGCGTCTCAAGCATAGCTATGGTCAAAGGCCATAAAGACAGCCCAATATGAGCTTCGCCGTTCATTGTAATACTCTCTTCTCCTGCACATAACTATCGGCTAGAGTATGACCAGATTAGCCGGCAAAAGAAACGGCAAAAAACATACAACAGCGGGGATTCGCTGGTCGTCACCGACCCAACTACTAATCCGCCGGTTAGTGGCTTGACTATGGGAGAGCGGACGGGATCCCGTATTTTCCACTACCTTTGGTCGTATGTGCTAGCAAGTTTGTTTCGTTTAACCTATGAACTTGTCACGTCTTTTAATGCGGGAGTCAATGCTCCTACGTGATGTATGCTCGGCTTTGTCGGATTGTTGGCTGGCTTCATCGATGTTTAGTGAGAAGTGCAGGTGGGGCAGCCAGCGAGTGCGTATGTCGCTAGAGACGGAACAACGATAGATTCTGGTTTCCCATTGAAGAAGACGCTGCAGCGCTGTCCTGCGGCTATGGTACATGGCACAGGTTACCTATCCTCAAAGACGTGGTAGGCCGTCGGCAGGTGTAACTTGACCACTTTCGGGCTTTTGAACCGTGTCAGGGGTAGCCTGAGAAGGGGGTCGAAACGGATCGACTGGAAACAGTTGGGGCAGAGGGTAGTCGGTTGGGACCATGCAATGCACGAGAGGGCACTGGAGCTAGGCCATTCCCATCATCGTAAGGTAGCGAGACTCATCAGATAAAAATGAAGAGAGTATGCAGTCATATAATCGCTGAAGAAAAGGTTTCGCAGTAGATATGGCAGGTAATAATCGTGCGGGTTGAAGATGCCATGCGACCACGTCTCGAAAGAGAGCTTATCGTGGTCGCAACAATCTGAAGGGGACGGGCAAATGTAATTGATGAGAACAAAATTTCAATGTGAGTTGATGACAGCCAGCCAATAGTCTTGTTGTTGATTAGATCTCCTCTGCTATCCCTTATGGGTAATCTTGTTCTGCGTGAATACTAGAGTGTAGCGATAGAACTTTATGATATATGTGTCCTAGGATTATTATAGATCCACTCAAGATTTATGGTGAAATTACAAAAACATTTATATGTATCATAACAGTACTTTTCAAATTTTATCCTGGTATTTGATTCCAACCATTCATTTTTCATTGGTGACCTCAACTGTATGATCGTCACATACTCGTGCCTACAACACTTCATCATCACCAACATCTTCGTCGGACTTCCACCACTCTTCCGTTTCACATGATACAGAGACTAATGGAGGCCCAAATTAACTTCTTCATCACTTCTGCGCTTTCGGTAACACAAATAGTTGCCACAATAGATGGCACTCTTTCTTCTGAATACGTTTCGTACCTAAAGAAGTTTATGCTAAGTCGTCAAGGATTTAAAAGAGTGTTTCTGAAACAAGGAACTGTTTTCTCCGTACCTAGGCGTAGACAGTATGGCATCACAGCCAAAAATATAGTGAAGAGTAGAGAACAACAGTAAAAATTGGCTGCAACGGGCACAAAGCTGAGCCAGAGGGCGACTCACGAAACTGTGTTACTACGTCAGTACCAACGTTAATCCTACGCATGGAGTGAGCTACACTATCGTAGGTTTCGGAAACATCGGCGAGATACGGGATAATAACAAGTCAAAATTACGCGAGGTTCATGGCAGTATCAGAGTTTGAACACAATGCATATTGCAGTCAAAGGCAAACTAAATCACCCTCACATAAAGTTTGCAGCTGCCTATAAAGAGGCCTCTGCTCCCACCAAAGTCCTGGCCTTGTAATCTTCCTTTCTGCTACACCCCAGCCCAGCAACACAATGGCTACACCAGCAGCAATGAACAAGCTTCCAGGTGAGTTAGCGATTCTGATAATGCAACTTTTGTCTTCCCCACTGGATATCCAATCACTCATCTCGGCATCATCAGTTTTCTTTGGGTATTTTTGTATACATCGCCAGTACCTTCTACAGCCTATCCAAATTCAACTTAAAAGGGCATTTCGGAGCCATGAATTACTCTCAACAGCCTTGCTCGCCAGCCGCCTTCGACTCGGGTCTCGCAACCTCCCATTCCTTACCCCAAAACAGGCGGAGGCACAAGTGGAGCCAATCCTCCAGTCTCGAGCTTTACACCCGAGTCAATGGGAGTCGAATTTGTCGATCCTCTGCGAGCTGTATCATATTAGACAAGAAGCCGATCACCTAGTCGCCGCGTATTCAGTAGAAGCTTGGGGACAGTTGGTGGATAAGGCCAAAATGTTGGCCAAAAGCCGTGGTCAATACAAGTGGGTTGAAAAATGCAATGAACCTGTGGTACTCTCCGAAGCAGAAAAGAAACGGTTTGATCGAGGATTTCTGGAGTTCGAAATCCGACGACATACTCTCCACTATAACCACGCTGAACTACTCCAAGTTAAGGTACGACCCCAAATGAATAGATCAATTTTTGAGTCTGATCATTTTGTCGTCGATGCCACTAGAGAGAGAAGCTGGAACCTGAGAGCCTTTCAGTCCATCTTCCGGTTTGTCTTTGATGGGTACCGACAACTTATCCATGAAGTGGAAGAACAACTCTGCCAGTGGAGCCCAGATTCTTACTCAAAATTGACCACCTCAGAGTTGAATCTCGTATGGCAGTTCCGTCAAAGAACAGTCCACGAAGAGTCAAGGTACGTTAAACATCTCTGTTCGCAAGGCTATATGCTACTGCGAAGTCTACGGTGTATGCATAAGGCCTACCTCCAACACTTTGTGCTTACGAGTTTCCTTTGGGTATGCATGCGAGAAGTCAATATGAGTTTGGTACCAAGTACCTCGACAGTTAGCGAGGACGACAAGCTAGGCTTTTCGCTCGAGCTTCTGGGTGGGGAGGTTGGTCCCGTCAATGAGCCTTGGACGCGAGCGCGATATTTCTGGGATGCGAGTCGAATCCAGGGGATTCGTAGTCCAAGACGACTTGGGGTTATTTCAAGTTACCATGATGGTGAGTTATATCAATTCATGTACGATTCTGATTCTGATTTAGGGTCTTAAAATATCACTACTATCATGCAACTATAGGTCAAGAAACTATTGCTCACGTTCTTGTGACGTTTTTACATGTACCTTTTCGTGACTAAACCCTGAGCCATGTCGGATTTGTCGTTCAATGGCTTTTCCTGCGTTCTGATCCTTGTTAGTACAGAATTACTGAAAGATCTCTGCTTTAAGGTCAACATCATGCCTCAGGATTATGATTAGCCGAGATGTTACTAGACTGCGTCTCGAGCTTTGTATTTCCCTTGGAATATTTTCTTACATCTTTTTTCTTTCATAGATTTAATCCCGCTCAGCTCTCGGTGCGTTCACAGTCGATCAAGCTGCGTCATATGTAAGTTTAACAGTAGAGCATGTACTATTCTCGCATAAGTCACACCAGAGCCTCTCCGGTACCTAAGCGCCGTACATCACACCACACAAATATAAGGCGTCGTTTGGAAAGGCTTGACGGCATGGCACATTACTATACTATTCTCCAAGTTCTAAGATCAAAGACACTACACTAATAGGACCTCCCCTAATCCATTCACCCGAAGCTCTGGATGATTTAAATCAGCCGTCGCATCAGATTGTCATCCTCCGAGCATATAAGATAAAAAGCCGTCTTGGCGACTCTCTTCAAGAAGCCTTGCACTTGTCTTTCCATCCTCTTCACCATATTTGAGTATATCGGGTAGTACCTCTTTAATATAGAAATTTCGCATAGTATTATGTGACAAGACAGCCGCCGCCCCCATAATAGCATTCGCCCACCCAGATATGTATCTATAGCATTTATGGTACTTGAACCAATCATCCTATCTAAAACTATTTTCAGCTTTATTGTTTATATTATAAAAAGTAACATACTTATCGGCCAGGTAGAAGAGCGCCTTCGCATAATCGAGGCTAAGAACCGAAAATGTACCTAGGTCGTGGAAACCCAGATTTGGTCTAGCTGGAATTACCAGGATGGGAAATGATTATCGGGCCATTCTGTAATGTCGTCATAGTGGGCAAAACCTCCTCAATCGATCGTCAGGTACCCGAGATGGGAACCGTCGAAATGGAAGTCAAAATACTGGAGATTTAGCTTCATGTTTGCTTTGAAGAAGACTTTACCCCAGTTATTCTAAATCAATGCCCCCAATCTCGAGTTCAACATTCACTGACATCCAAGCCAAGCTCTAGGGAAAACACAACCTCTTTAAACTTAATAGTTTTTGACTGCAATTTGGCATTGAACGAATTGTGTCGTGGCACCTCGTGCTCACACAATCCTTTGCATAGGCTATAAATAACTCTTAAGTCCCCAAAATATATATTTTAACATTATGAGAAGATTACAAAGGAAGGAAGAATCGATAGCACAATCGATCTCTCGAGTCAAAAGGTGTCCCGTGGTTTGAATAATGGAGGTACAGGGTAACGATACCAACAAGACCATCCCTACCCCGCTTTGGTCCATCAGCATCATCACCAAGTCAATTCCTCCTCCCATCATCATCGATACGCTCGAGACTAGGCAAACTCAGGTTCAATCACCCACCTCTTGTCGCGTATACTAGATCTCTCATACTCGACTATCCTCTACATCAACAAACTAACCGAAGCGACATGGCGCACGACGATGCACGACACAGGCTCTCGACGCG
Source organism: Fusarium lateritium (assembly GCA_014898835.1). Taxonomy (NCBI): domain Eukaryota; kingdom Fungi; phylum Ascomycota; class Sordariomycetes; order Hypocreales; family Nectriaceae; genus Fusarium; species Fusarium lateritium. The sequence goes on from JAAVTZ010000155.1 coordinate 75,871, forward strand.
ACGCGACCGTACCGTCCACCACAACGGTAAACGACGCGTCAGAGGCCGCACGAAGCAATCAGCCTCATCGCCATCCCTCCTCTCGTTGCCTTCATCAGTCTCTTCAACTTGTGCCATGATTGTACAAACGGGCGACGTCCCAGCAAGCCGTCCCTCATCGAATGCGACCGCGGCGTAGTACATGATCGGTCTGTCAACGACACTCCGGCCCAGTCCTCAATTGTATATGCCCAACGCCGTCGTGGAGCTGCCATTATCACCCAAGACAAGAGCGAGACACCGCATCAACCGCCGAACGAACTTGGCCAACTTCGCACTCTGGCGAGAGCCTGGGACCTGTCCCAGACCTGTCGCCAACAACGCGCTTCCCCACCGTGCCCGAAACTTATACCACGGTTAAAGCTGAGCTTCATATACTCGGTGCCTTGCCTAGACGCTAACAACCGTCCTGAGGCCCTGAAGCCCCGACCCATGCTGCCGTCGCAACCGCCGACCCCCATCCGTCGCGTCATTGAGCGGGACTTGATCGACCGATCACTCGTGAGCAGCATGACCGATACTCGACATACAATCCACCCGCCAATACGTTACATAGCCCTCCGAACGGACGCGGCCAACTCACTGTGAAGCGCCCTCGCCAACACCCCTCAACCTGACGCCAATAGTCCACTTCCCCGAAGCGCCCGCGCTCGAAATCAATACCGTCATTCACGACCGAGCTTCATGTTCGGCTCTCGACCTGGCCAAGTCGCTCTGATACGACGCGATCCGTAGCAGCACCTCGGACGAACGAACAAGATGTAACCGGCTTGTTCAAGTTGAATGCCACGTTGACTTGCACATCTTTGACTAAACCCTTACCTTGACTCGTGGGTCTCGGCGACCATGTCCTAGCAGAATTGTTCGTTGCAACGCGGCCATGTGTTGCCCATACCTGGGAGTTGAGGCCTACCGATATCTCTTGTCGCTTCGCCATCGCCAGCTGAAGACGGTATTTGCTAGGGTGGTGTTGAACCACGTATGTGCACCATCGTCCTGATTATCATCCTCACCCGTGTCTATCGTCCTGGTGCGTCGATACACATCGAGCAAGGCCATCATTCGAACATGCACAGTAGGTACAAAGTGACCAACAGTCACGTTTATGGCCGTATTGACATTCGATTTAAGTCTTGTTACAACGATGCCGTTGCTTGACACTTGATATGCAACTCGTAGTAATGCTTCATGAGCTCATTTGTGATACCACATCTCCACCAATTGCTATCGATTGCGACGCCCATCATTTGCATCTGTATATGCTTCAATGACGCGTGACAGTCAACATCCTCCCGCGATATGGTTGGACTGCTCTGGATACAGGGCCTGCTCTCGTACTTTCGCATTCTTGTTCACTACGGCCCTTGTATCGCCATGCACCGTGTTAAGAATAAGTGGTGCCATGCTTGTTCAGCCCATAGTGGATGCAACTCTGTGGATGCCGTTCTCTCGTATGCTATGTGTCTGAGTAGGCTTCCTTCAACAAGGTAATGTTCTTGGCGCCATACGTTGCTATCTCACTATCCGAGTGTCGTCTGGTGCGTCACTGCCATAACCAGCGCGGTTCATCCCTGGTCTTATCCCGCCTGTTGTAAGGATAAATCTACTATTTGATCTTACCCGACAATTTACACAAGAAAGTGACTGGCAGGAGAAAGGACAAAATATGCAGCATTGGGGTAGATAAACAATACCAAACCTATTGCCATTAGTTGTTGTGTTACTTTGCCGTATGCTGTTGCTAGCAGCCTTATTGCTTGGTTTGTGTCTCAGAATACCACAGCCTGATTTATGTATGATGACGTGGCAGATTGATATGTGGTCACAGCGAAAACACCTTGAAGTGTTTGACTCTCAACAACATTATACAAGGCTCGACGAAATGGAAGAAACATATCGAGTGCTTCTTCGCGAGGTTCAAAGACAGCTGAAGTGTAGATCAGAACCATGCGATGACCATCAACAAGCTGACAACTGTGGAATAATAAGACCTCAGCAACTTGGTGAGAGTTATCACAACGAGCTTGTCCAGCTGCAACAGATTCTACCTGGTAAGCCCAACTCCAGAACCGAAATCATAACTTCTCACTAAATACTCACAGGTCTGAGCGTTGGTTCAAAAGAGACACCACTGAGAGACTTGCAGCCTGATTTGCCAACATGCATCTGGGCATTACCAGCCTTTTGCCGGGACCCGTTCGCAATTCTTGATCCTATCTATGTCAAAGGGCGACTCCTAGATCTTCAGGAGACATGTGGATTTACGAGTCGTGAATTGTATACTGATGATATATGGGAAAGCCAACAACTCCGCGACTGGGCGAAAGGAGAGCAGCCCTCATTACTTTTGGTGCAAGGCTCCTCCGAGTCGATCAACCGCACGCAGCGGTTTTCTGCTGAAATCTGCGATTTTATCCGTGAGAAGCAACCGATAATCTCCGTTTTAGAATCACCACCATCAACCGACTTTATTGCGGGCTCGGAAGTAGAGCTTTTACGACAGCTGGCAATCCAGGCTTTGCAAAAGGTCTCGGTTCACGATTCAATCGGCTTCTTGGCCAATACAATACTGCGATTCATGGAAGCATCCACTTGTGAGGATTGGTTCGACGTCCTCGAATGGATACTTGAGATGACCCCAAGCTTGTTCCTTGTCGTGGATGTGAGCGTCCTTGGCGAACGACGAGTTGAGAACGCAAGGACTTGGCCAGTCTGCTTCGAGAAGATCATGACACGAACACGAACGACATCTACCACGTGTTTGCGCATTTTACTCATTTCCACATTTCCTATTTGGTCCGACTTCGACTCACCACATCTGTTGTCTGTTGATGAGACGCCTGAACTCGATATGGACGATGAAATGACTGGTATCGAGGAGGAGCCGTCTCAGCGAAATTTGCCAGTCTACCTGCCGACTAGAGATGGGAACATGCTTACGATTACTCAACTTAGCCAATCGATAAAGACAGACCAGGTGCAAGACGACTCCCCACGAAGGCAGAGGGAAGAGATAAATCCAGAAGCAAGCCAGCCAGACAACCAACCGAGCTTTCATTCAGTCGACATAGCAATTCTTTGTGCGCTACCGCTTGAGGCTGATGCTGTTAAAGCTCTCTTTGATGTGCCTTTCACCGGCAGATATTGTCGCGCTGAGAGAGACACCAATACTTACTCGCTTGGTGTTATCGGCCGCCACAGCGTTGTACTTGTTCATATGCCAAGAATGGGCACACGCACCGCAGCTGCGGCAGCAGCGCGTTGCGAGGTGACATTTCCCAAGATCTCGCTAGTATTAGTCGTGGGAATCTGTGGTGGTGTCCCGTTGCTCAAAGATGGCACCGAGCTCATGCTCGGAGATGTTGCCATCAGCGACGGGCTTGTTACCTATGACTTTGGACGACAGTATCCTGACAAGTTTGTGAGAAAGGATAGCATCTTGGAGAGCGCAAGAAAACCACCTGATGAAATATTGGGATTTTTAGCGAAACTTAAAAGTCTCGAGGCGAACAGAATATTCCACGAACGAGCGGCAACACACATGAAAACTCTGAGACGGGTACTCGGAACTTCAGCCATCTACCCTGGCGCAGAAAAAGACATCCTCTTCGAATCAGAGTATCGCCACAAGCACCAGGACTCTGAGTGTACTGCTTGCGCCACGGCCGACAAGCCTATGGGGATGATCTGCGAAAATGCTCGCACCTCAAGCTGCAAGGATCTGAAGTGCGATGCTAAGAGATCGATAATTCGCCTGCGCCAACAGAAGATGAAGAGTACTCCGGGTCCACAAATGAGTTTCTGTCCGACTATGCACGTTGGAGTATTTGCATCTGGTGACAAAGTTATGAAGTCTGGGGAGGATCGTGACGAAATCGCTCGAAATGAGGGCATCATAGCTTTCGAGATGGAAGGCGCTGGAGTGTGGGATACTATGCCCTGTGTCATCATCAAGGGTGTTTGTGACTACGCCGATAGTCATAAAGATAAGAGATGGCAAGAGTTTGCTGCCGCTACGGCTGCAGCTTGTATGAGGGCATTTCTGGAGGGATGGCGACAATGAGTTGCATATTGCTAGACAGAGTTGGAGCCAGGTGAATGGAATGGTTTAAGCAAAGCCAAGAGCGTCTCGTAGCCCTGCATACATGGTAATGGGATTGTCGGCCATCCTCAACGCCATTTTGGGGACCATTTCCGAGAAAACAATAAATATAGAGGCCAGCTTTAAATCCCATAATTACCGTAATCTCGCGTTCTAGGTTTCCTTTGGTTAACAAAGGCCGTTGCATTACTCAGTGACAGATCTGGACACCGTATCAGCAAGAAATCACAGAAGGCTTGGCTGCAGGCTGTTGGCAGCCTCGTTTTCCCAAAATAGATTTGCGAAACAGGGCGCCTGGCTGTCGTCATGTGCCACCAAAGTGCAATTGGGCATCCACTGCGGCTGAACGCTCAGCCTGAATTGACAGTTTCAACCCATCTCCTCAATCCATCATCTCGTCACCTCAATCACCATGTCTCGCCGGATCTCTGATGGCCTGCGTATCGGTACGCATAGCAATGGTCGGAATTTGGCGCCTCCCATGCCTGAAGCCGTTGAAGACTATTCAATTCAGGCTAGCATGACTCAACCCGACAGCTTGCCCTCGCAGTTGACAGATAGCGAAGATGAAGACGATGAATGTGGTTAGTTAGTCTCTTACTAGAAGACATGTTACTGATGATGAACAGATCTGGAATCTCAGCGCAACGGAGCTCGTAACCGTCGTCGACTCCCTATGATGGTCGACTGGCGTCGCGAAATTTGCAGCTTTCTTAACAAGGACGACACATGCACTGACAAAGAGATTCGGATGGAGCTTGAGACCGCGTCTGAACGCTTGAGAGAGTTCGAGTCCCTGAGACGTTTAGCACTTGACCAGCGAGGACCTCCAAGAGTTCAAGTGATCAACCAGATTGAATGTCAGCGCTCTAAAGAATGGGGCCTCTATCTAGATGTACCCTGGGTCGTTGAAACCGGACCTCACCACGCACATCTCCGTTGCAGCAAAAGAATCGACAACTTGGAATTATATCTGGAGAGGAACAAAGAGATCACATGCATTGCTTACCGTGTCTATAGGTGCTGTGGAGCCTCACCACCAGTTCCTAATTCGAATCATTCCGAGGCAACTGACGGAGTGGATGTGTCGTCTTTGCGTGTCAGCGAGAGTATTTCCATAGTCTCTGATGAACTAAAAGAGGCTTGGGAAGAGCTTATCGCCAACGACGATCACTTATCTGAAAAGGATATTCGCGCTGGTGCCAAGAATCCTGATAACCAAGACACCCGCCATCCGTACCTCTGGTGGTTCCATCACCGTCAAGACATCAAATCGTGGATCACTCGCCTCGATCCAGAATCTAGGAAACAACTTGGGGTTTTCCAATCTTATTTGAGCAAATCCCTAGGCGGTGAATGGGCTACGGTAGATGCCTTGTTGAGCCGAAACAAGATTACCGCACAGTACCTGGACTACGTCTTTGTAAGCACCTTGGCATACAAATGAGATCCATATCTAATCGAACACAGGCTCCAGGACAGATTGTCATTTCGACACTTGACGGCGACTCTATCGCCCAGCTCAAGGCGCACACCACAACGAACTGGCTCAGCAAGAAGCAATTCTCAACCGACGCCAGGATTAGTGCATCAATCGGCGTCAGTCACTGGCAGTTTGATGGCAACTTCCAGAAATCCACCACTACTCTTCCAGTTTCTCATGACTGCTCTATGACTGAAGAGTTCTCGATCAACGCATTGCCTGTTTACCCAATGCGGTATGCCCTTGAAGATATTGTCGTGGCGCTTCGAGCGCGAGGCGAGATGTTCTGGAAATGCCGCCGTCGCAACTACGTCTGCGTTCTGGGTACTCCTGAAGATCATCTCTATGATGCGGTGAGGAACTTTGGTACGAGATCGAATCCTGAGAGCTAACAATTTAATAGTATTCCGGTTCAAGGTTTATGGTTGATACTGCAACATACAAGCAGATGCACCCTTCTGCGACTAACCCAACCTCAACGGTGTCGTTTTATGATGACCTCGGGCCTGAGTTGATGGCTCAGGATGACCCACCTCCAGAGCTGGGAGATGACTTCTACATGTGTCTTCCTACATCTCTCAATGGATTCAACATGCAGAAAAAGGAGTGGGGTAAGTTGTGTTAATCTTCGAAAACATAGTATCGTGACTAACTCATCTTGAGTCAAACTTGATGTTGCTTATCTTCGAGAGGTCACATGGAACAAAGAAGCTTTTGAACTTTTGGTCATGGAACCTGGAACGAAGGAGCTGGTCGAAGCTGTGGTCACAAACCACATAGACGAAGACAGAAACACTGATGTCATCCACGGGAAAGGGAATGGACTCTTTATTTTACTTCACGGGTAAGAGTACTTGTCGAAAACATGCCTCCCAGGTCAAATCTAACTCCGACTTTAGAGGTCCTGGAACCGGTAAAACACTGACAGCGGAAAGGTATACAGGTCTTTTCCCCATTCGAATCCTTCACTAACTATGCAATAGTGTCGCTGAGATCACTAAGAAGCCTCTCTACAGAGTGACGTGTGGCGACATCGGTACAAAGGCCGAAGAAGTAGAGCGTGTACGGGAGTACCACTTACATTTTAGCAGGAAAGTAAAATGCTGACGGTGTCTAGTATCTCGAGGTTGTTCTGCTTCTCGGAAAGACATGGGGTTGTGGTATGCGAACTTTCTTATGCAATGCAGTTATATGAGCTTACTGGCAAATAGTCGTTCTGCTCGATGAAGCAGACGTGTTCCTAGAACAGCGCAAGCTTGACAACCTCGACCGTAATGCTTTGGTCTCAGGTAATACTAACCTTCAATTCTCACCCACGGCGAATATCGTGCTAATCATGGTCGTATAGTTTTCCTGCGAGTTTTAGAATATTACGACGGTGCGCTAGCTAATTTCATTCTTGTGCCTGTTTACTGATATGACTTCTCAGGTATTCTGATCCTCACGAGTAACAGGGTTGGGATTTTTGACGAGGCTTTCAAATCACGTATCCAGCTGAATCTGCGCTACGAAAACTTGGGCAAGGTTCAAAGGCGCAAAATCTGGGAGAACTTCATCAATCGCCTTGAAAAGCTCGAGCTGGAACGTGATAGAGAAATTGATGATCGAGCACCAGCCCCTATTCTCGGCGGGCCTCAGTCGGCCCCGAGATTTGGGGTGGACATCGAGAGCATACGAAGAAAGATTGATAATCTCGCTGAGCCAGCTCTCAATGGTCGAGAAATTCGTAACATGATTTCGACAGCGAGACAGCTGGCTACCTTTCGTAAAAAGAGGCTGGCATATGAGCATTTGGAGGCGTGTATTACTGAGGCACACAAGTTCGACGAGTATATCAAGACCCTGAAGAAGGGATGGTCGGCAGATGAGATCATGAAGAAACAACAGCAAAGATGAAGCTCTCCCCGAGTTTATGACTCTTCATTCGTTGGTGTCTATCTAATAGACAAAAATATCTAGATAGCAGTCGGGTTCCCTTGGCTCTGATTAACATACTGAAGTTTCTTTGCGTGACGGATTCCGCATGCCCATGGTAGGATGTTTTATGATTTTGATCTGAGTGGAATTGCTCACAAATTTCAAAGTGATGAATCACAGGTTCCGTATGGCAGAGTCCGTGGGTTTGAAACGCCACCGACGCCTTGCTCCCTTTACATCGGGCCAGTCGCAAGGCAGACTCGAGCGCTGGCTTAGTCAACAATCGCATCTCACATGCAGAGTCCTTCCAACCAATAAAGATGCTTTCCCCTTCATCAGAAGGTTTCGCAAAATTTCCACTTGTCTCTCACCCAATGTATCCCGTCGAACGAATACGACCAGGTATGCAGCTCGCAACACACGTGAAGTGCTATTCAGCCTACTAGCTCCCGCTAATCGAAGGTCACAGTACCTGCGGCTAACATTACCTCTCTGCTCTGTCATCACTACAAATGGCTCCTAATGCCCCGCTTCATCCTAGACTCGGGCCACCTCCAATCTCCACTCATGTAGTCAAAGATGTAGCCAAAGGCCGTCTAGGTTCTTCTAATAATAGCCGCAATGAGTCTGGGCCCGATATCAACAGAGCCCCCGCAATTACTCGTGCCCTTCTCCCAACCGCCGCTTCTGGTAACGTTACCATGACCGTCAACGAGGACAGACTGTCACCTGTTCTTAGTTCGTCATCAGATGATGGTGATCTATCAGAGGAACACCTGCCAGATATCAATGCAGTAAGCTCAAAACGGCGTGAACACGTTCCAGTTGTGCGAGCACCCAGACAATCCCAAGCTTCATTCCACCGCCCGGCGCCCAAAGGAACGGTAACTCTTCGTGATCATAGACTTTCGCGATCACGCGTTGAGACAGCTGGAAGGCACAGGCGCAGTGGTCTATCTTCAGATATTGGGAATCGTATCAGCTTTCGAGAGCTGTCGACTGTGTCTTTGGCTACTGGACACTATACCATCTCCCAAGATCACACTGCAGGTGAGGAGGCTCGTCGCTCTCATCTACTTGCGAGCTTTGGGAGAAAGCATCAGAGACAGCCTGAAATTCGAGAGGCGCCTGTTGCTCAACCCAATACTGGTCAGACGATGGGAATGGATAATAACTTTGGCCCACTGGTATGTTTTGCCCTGGCATTGGACTTTTGCAGGTTTGCTGATCTATGTTGTAGTTCGATGATGGCGGCAATGATTTGGCCAACCCTCTCAATTCAAATGACGTACTCAACGATTTTGATTTTGACTCCTTCCTTCATGATCAAGATGAGGAATCCCTGCCCTCTGCCTCTCTCGACCATTTCTACAACCCAGGCGAGATGCGTGGCCCACGCGGCATCCTGCCCGGAAATATTCTCAACCCATCTCCCGCCCAGCCTGTATTGAGGACACAAAGAAACCGTAGGGAGATGAATTGGCACGCCAAAAGTCCCGCATAAACCGTCGTCAAGAGCAAAAGGAACAGCATTGGTGTCAGGAGCTTGAAATGATCGACAAGCGAAAAGTCCGCGCATAGCTGCCATTGTCCTGGAGGCTCGGAGAACGATGGCGAAGAACTGGAGATTAATCAGCTTAAATCCAGAATATTCAACAACCAGGAGAGGATACAACACACTAGCCTATTATATAAAGGCCTATATTGACCAACGGAGGAGCGTCACTTATCGTTCGTTGTTGACATGCATATCGAGGAACTCACTGGAGATCTCAAGATCCAAGTACAGATGACAACTATCCCTTCCTTCTTCGTAGCATACCACAGCTTGTCTCATTTTAAGGTACCTTCAAACGCTCAGTTATTGTACTCTAAACTTGATAAGCCTCCCGTCATGGACACAAATTTCCCAAGAGAACCATTACTACGCGTATCTAGGACAATGATTGCGTGATAAAGGGAAGATCGATAATATTCCTCGATACCACCTTTGACTCCCTCATTATACTGCTCTAAATTAAAGGAAGCCGGCTCCAACAATAACAAATGACACAGTTCTGATGATTCTCGATGTTCTTGGCCTCGGTCTTGATAAATTGAGGGGTTTCTCCCCTACAATCGCTCAGACACACGTAACTTTACTGGCATGCGCCATTTAAGATCTCATTGAATAAAGACATGTGCATATTCGCTAACTGCGTGGCAGAGGAAATTACTTCAAGCGCAGCCAACGCAAAATTATCCCCATTCTTGAAGTACAGTGTAGGGACATGACATCATGCTAAGTCGTGAGGCTCGGGTCGGGTCGCGCCGTCGCCACCACTCAAACCCAAAAAGTTAAATTGGACTTGATTCGATTATTCGATGGGGACGATGCAGGATAGACACTGAAAATATTTAGATATTATAGACACAACAAGACAAAACATTATGTGGCTCCATAGTCAGTGATACACGCGGTATCTCAAGCGTGTCACGATATGTCTCGACCATCTCTTTTCCTGGCTAACCTTAACTTGTATTAAACCCTGGCGGTATTGATATGATCGCCTCCAGGATTAAGCCATTGTTTACACTTGAGTTTATGTCGCTCTGACCTAAAACTGCTCGGGCCGATCCTGCTCAGAAACATGGGTGCACTGGTCCAGGGCAGGTCTAAAAGTAGAACAGCCTTGCAACAAGGGTTTTCGTAGGTAGCAGGCCCCCCCCTACTTTTCTGTATGCATTGATACCTTACCCCTCTGGGAGTCTATTTAGCCGAGCCAGTCTGATGACGCGCTTGTCTCTTGGCCGTGGATTATCTCATCTAAGCATTAAGATGTGTGTTATTAACTGCCAACTAACCAATTGCGGGCTTTGGATAAATGTCATCTATGCCAAGTACCGTCATCTGACTAGTAACCGGATCCTGTTTTTCCATAGATAAATAGAGTCGCATGACCTATCCTGAGAACAATGAGATTTAGAGCATGTTGTTATTGCATCACTCTTCAATGTTGTTTTGTCTACAGTATGCAGTTCTCAACCATACTTGGCACGGTATTGCTTGCAGCGCCTATCGAGGCCGCAAAACTATTAATTTGTTCTGATAGCACAACTGCAAATTATGCCATTGGGAACGTCTTGCAAGGGTGAGTAAACTCAGTATTGGTTCAAGAAATCTTACTCATTGACCGATGACAGTTGGGGCTTTTACATCCGAGATTATGTAACCCTGTCGGTTATGAACCTTGCCAAGAATGGCCGCTCGACGAGGTCATTCATCAACGAGGGATTATGGAGTGATTTGCTGTCCAAAACCGCTCCAGGGGACTTCGTGGTAATTGAAATGGGCCATAACGACGACATGGATCTCAAGACATCTAACCGCGCCACCCTCCCAGGTATTGGCGAGGAGACTGCCATTGTTACCACATCCAGCGGCAAGAAAGAAGTCGTCCACACGTTTGGCTGGTATTTACGCAAAATGATTGCTGATGTCGAGGCAAAGGAAGCCACTCCTATTATTTCCGGTTTAGTCACCCGTAACTACTGGGATGGTAACACCCTACAATCGGACTGGCCTTTTGCGAATTACGCAAAAGCTGTGGCCAATGCTGCTGGAGTCGAATACATCGACCATACAAAGTATTCCGTGGCTTCGTTCCAGGCCATGGGTCCAACTAAGGCCAAAACCTACTATCCTACCGACAACACACACACCAATTGGGGTGGTGCCAAATTGAACGCGGAAAGTTTTATTCAAGCTGTTAAGTACAAGTGTGGCGGTACAAGTACGCTCAAGAAGCATATCAACTCGGCCGGTAATGTTATCAAGAGCCCTGCACAACAGGAATGCCAAGAGGAAGTTGGCGTAAGAAACGGTTGAGCTACGATACATTTGACTGCGAATCTAGGCATGATTTCGCGATATAGCCGGGACTGAGCCAAGTATTATTCTATTTTCTTTTCTAATATATTTAATATTTAT